>JARQTG010000002.1:189168-466350 GCA_030142615.1 Syrista parreyssii
GGTTCCGCAGAAGGTTCAGCTGCAGGTTCCGCAGAAGGTTCAGCTGCAGGTTCCGCAGAAGGTTCAGCTGCAGGTTCTGCAGAAGGTTCAGCTGTAGGTTCAGGCTCCGATTTTGGTTCAGGAATAGCTTCCACATGTTGATGTTCATTTTCAGGAACAATATCAGGTTCAGTAACAAAACCAGAATGTTCGTGGAACCAATCTTCCGGTCGCCTAGGGCTGAATGTAGTTTCAGGTCCCCTACTTCTCCCCTGTATAATATCATGAGCGGATTCCGTACTACTCTCTGTCATATCCTCATCCATATTCACATCACTAAGATCATTCTCATCTCTACAAGTTTTACCATCTTTGTCCAAAATTTTCCCAGGTGAACAGGAACACATAAAGGCACCTTCTGTATACTCATACTTGCACATATCCTGACATCCCATTTCACCATGCTGACAATCATCCACCAAGTGTTTCACAACAAGTTGGCTAAGATGATACTTGCCAACCATATTGCCATTTTTCTGCAGCATCTTCTCAATATTCTCTTGAGTCTGTTCAGGCGTAGGCAAAGGAGGATAGCTAATCCTGAATTTGACTTCACCATCCCTACTGATATTATAAACCTTAACAATAGACAAATTGTCAGCCAAGTGTATCATATTCTTCAGATTGTCCTCAATTTCACCACTGACGTCACGGTAGACTCTGGACCTTGGATCATCAAAATCATCATTCCACTGAAGATCATCCAACTTGACCATACCCTCCAAAGCTTTTGGTACACTCTGATAAATGGATTCATCTGTAGTCGGCCAAGATGGAAAGCTCGAGGTTTCCGGTGGAGGACTCGACGGTGGATTTTTCATGTATTCCTGACTTCCTGCCGTTTGGACATCACCAAATTGTCGTGAGCTGGTATGATCACCATTTTCCAATGGTTGAGTAGCTTCCTGCGTCAGTATCACACCAGCTGTAACCAAAGAAAAGGAACGTAAAGAATTTTCTTCATTTACAAAAAATGTAATACTTATCATTCCTAATGATTCTACTCACTTGCAGCAAGTATAGCAATGATCACAGCGATCACCAAGACTAGGATACCACATCCCCAGCAAGCTATTCGTCTCCAATATGAACTACTGGATCTCTTATCCTTAGTAACGTACAACTTCTCGCCTCTGTAACACAAAATCCCTTAATATGAAATATCCATACTGACACAGCATGAAGACCAAAGCGACTTTGTACAGCTTTCTGGTTCACACAGCTATATCATATTCGTTCAGCCTGTAGCGACGGTGTTAGAAGCTCTCCTCTGTTATCAGTCACCTCACACATCCAATACCTAAGTTCTCATTTAAGATCTAACGTATACGAACAATGACAGTAGCACTGATTATGAATGAGGTAATAAGTATCCATAAAATTGCGTGCTGCCGCCTCCCAAGGCTTTGCCAACCTCCCTTCCAATAATAATCATACAAAATCATCCATTCTTAATAAGACGTATGCATGGAATCTCATTGTTTACCCCGTTTAATTAAATTTACAAGTTATAGACAAAGCATTGTTAGTGCGTGTTCCTGGACCAGCCCGAGCATTCTGTCGCCTTTCCATCCTCCAATTCTGTGAAACATCCTTGTGAAGTACCTGAGGGCTGTCAGCCAGTGGGAATAGTCGACTAGTCCTGCAGCTGGGTCTCTCAGGCTGAGTCCCTCACGGCCAACACCCGGGCCCAAATCAAAACGGACACCAGCTACGGTCGTCTCAACTTCTGCGTCCGGGCTTCTGCTATTATCGAGGGGGGATAACATGTATTCCTTTCTAGGACTATCTTTGTGACCTTCTCTCGCTAACTTTAAACCAAGTCTAGACTCCCCCAGGAGGTATGCCTAACGTGGATACTTATTCGCTATGAATGTTGGATCATCTCCTTGGCACGGTATCTACTCATTCTCAGGATGGGTTAGTGCAATTAGAAAAACCATTCCTGGATCGTCTCCAGTAATCGTGGTGAAACTACTAATCTTTAAAGAATTATTCTGCCCCATGTTTTCACCTTCCTGAATCCAGTGTCACAATGTGGTTGGATTACACTACTGAGCGCTTTCCTATGGAGTCTATTGTGACATGGATGAATTTCATAAACTCTAAGGTCTCTTGTAATTCACTTGTTACTTGGCACCTTGCTACTTCTTCTTCTTCTTCTAGTAAACTTCCTTGTCCATTGTAGGATATAATATAATTGTTGTATTTGCATTTTTATTTTCTATATCATCATACGTTGTATCTTTGTGATTGGAAATTTAATTGTGATATTGACTGTTGCATGGCGGAGAGCTGGCAGACTTTATGAACGCGGATTATAAGTGAACGCGAATCTCAGGAGGATGGATTTTTATCCTAATCAGGATGAAATCTCTTTTCTCTAGACCTTCTGACAATGTCTAAGCCCGCCGGGCTGGTGAACAGTACACGATAGTCTTTTGTTAAGGTATAGTTAAGTGTAAAAGAATGAGATTCTGTATTTAAAGATAAGTAAAAGAAATTTTCTTATTTTATTACCTGATATACTTCCGGTGCTCGTTCACAGGCACAAAATATTCTTCGTAAGGATCAGCTGGGACCTCGCATGCTTCTTGACCTTTACTTTGGAGGTTACCACCAGTATAAGGCCTCATCGATACCAGTTCCAGATTCACTGCTTCAATCTGTTCCTTCTTGCCATCCGGAAATCCGGGAATAGTCGCATCGGAAGCTGTCGAAGGTAACTGACGTCATTTCCACAAGCATCTAACTTGCACAGTATGCAGAAATAACTCAAGTGGGAAAAGCATAGAAGGTATCGTTGGAAACGCAGTCGAGGCGTCGCATACCATTAATTCCACTTTAAATATTCAGTGTCGTAAGAGCATGGCTGTCGCGATTTCCTAGATTTCTCTGACCTCGAATGACTTTTGTCGCTAAACCAGTAATTAACAATCGTTTATGTTTACCAGGAAAGAACCGTACTGCCTCACACGATGGAGCAATGTTTCATTAATGGAATAACAAGATAAGAAGCGATAGATATCTCACCAGGAGGCTGCGCACTGGCAGTGCTACTGTTCAGGAAACTAGCATCATTGTTATTTCCATTCCCGTGGATTCCATTGAGCTTAGCGGGCACTGGACTCTTGTCAGGAACATCCGCAGGAAGTTCTATCCTGGTCTCAGTCTTGTAATGGGGTTCCGGTGTGGTCCTGACAGGCTCAACGTAATGCTGAGACACGAAGGACTGCTGGTGTTCGTTTTGTACGGGTCCATTCTCCTGTTGTTCCAAGGATGCAGATACTTGGCTATCCTGAAGACTCTCCGTGTGACTGTTCTCCAAGTTCGACGTGCTTACATTGGTACCGGTAGCTACGTCATCTCCGGCGAATGCCGGGTTATCAGTTCCACCACCTTCCGACATCCTCTACCCTTGGCTCTGCCCGGGTTCACTAGACTACTGCACTCCTGGCAGCCACTGACATGCGTTCCTTTGATTCTGCAAAAGACAAAACGACTCTTGATAACAAAGATATCATAATGATAAAGAGAACATGTCCAGCAAGTAATCTGGTGGAACGATGATCACCTTTGTATATTCACCCTGAATGGAAATTCAAACTGGAAATCTACGAGGACTGTTGACCTCGTTGTTAAGGATCTATTAATTATCTTATCCAAGAAGCTTGAAAGTGCTATGGCCTTCTCTAATGCGTAGCGAGTAACTAAATGAAATTACAAATTGCATGGGACTAGACCGTGAGACTCTGTAAATCATGGTGGAAGTACGTGGAGTCTCCCTCTGGGAGGTCATTCCGGTGAGTAATCCCGCGACATCCTGGTGACTAGGATACACCGGTTTGTCCCTAGAAGATGGGATGACGTCAGTGGTGAATAAATAATGCATATACGTATATACTAAGAGCATATATATTTCTGAAGAGGCCAGAGTTCCGAGATTTCTACAAGGTACGAAATACAGTGAGATGATCGAAGCAAGGAACTTGGGGCACATCCTGCCAGGACTCAGACGATGTTTTGTCTTCTCTTGAATTTTTGCCTCTCTCCTTTAGGCTCCTCTCTTTTTTATATTGTTGTTATTATTATACTTCTTTTTTCATCATCTGTCCTCTTCTTACTTTCCTCCTCGGCTCTCTTTTTGCCACGGAGAGCCAATAAACCCAGGGAACCAGGACAGTAAAAGGAGCATTGAGAGTTTTGCAGAGGTTGCGAGAGGGCCCGAGGAGCTGGGGTCTGGGCCTCACACGACCAGGAACGTCCACTCGGCATGTTGGGCCCCTGTTCACCTCTCCTGGGACCAACGATACTTTGGACTAACACTGAGAAGACTTTCCTCCGTCTATACGTACAGTGTCTGTAGTATACACCATGCCAAAAGTGGTTGACCCTGAGAGTGCTGGCTACAAAGGACTGATTCACCAGAGGCCCAAAGGCCCAGAACCCTCGCCATAGGTTTACTGCCCAATTTCGCAAGAGCCTACCCCTACCAAATGACATAATCCTATGGGATTCGTTTAAGAGAACCTGTTCATATTGGATAAAAAATCATAAGGGTACACTTGGCCTCTTTTTTCTCCACAAGATGGCGACCAAGGTAGCCATGCAGGATTTCCGAAAATCGTAAATCAGCCAGGTACTCCACTTCGTGCACTGTGTAGTACAAGATATATATTGGGCCTTACGATATACATATATACACGTATCGGTCTACTCCTCGCATCGCGAGAGATAATACAGGCAATTACAAAGTGGCTATTAGCTTTATTGCGCGCCTTGACTCGATTTAAAATTACCACTTCAGTCTCATACATTATTATACGTACTGAAGTCGACATGCTTCTACTAATCACATTGCTACTTCTTCGGTAATTGATATGGCAATGTAATTGCTATCATCTTCCACCACATTTACCTTCATTTCAATTTCTAACTCTTAAAGACAAAGTACTTATAAAGGTACTGATTAAATACGTTATAATGGCATGGAGGGTATTCAGAGAAAAAAAAAGAGGGAAGCCACATTTTTCGAGGAACAGGAAGTCACTCGGTTGGATGGACGTGCGAAAATTTCTATTGTGTGGTGGTAGACCGCAGTATTCGACTATCTACCATTTCAATCGTACCCCTTCACAATGGTCTACGTACGTAAGCATCGCGCAGCCGCTTGAAAACAAGAGTAAAAATCCGAAAACCGGTAGGTAAGCGCGTTACCACTGGGACCTATAGATATCTTCCTACCTAGGTACTTCGATCCACCTACGGTAGATTTCAGACAGGATCTTCATTCCATATCTTCATAGGTACATATATGTAAATTCATAAATAATTAAGTGAAAGCCAAATACGATTATATTAATTATCCTTTTTTTTTCAGACAAATTCATTGCTGATCACATTTGGGAAAGCTTATATCAATCTTGACTTATGGTTGGACATGAGTTTTGGGATACTTGACTACTTTTGAAACGACGACTACTCTATGATTCTATAGTAGAATACAGTGTACAGTCTCCATACTGTACATTCTTGTGGTAAGGACCATCATAGAAGCAGAGACTCGGTCTTGACTCGTAAACAAGTTTACAACAGTTTGAGCTTTCAGATGAAATCTCCTGCAGTAAATATAAGCACTCGAGCACTGTTCCTGTATATACAATGAGGTAGCGCGATGAGGATGATCTTCGAGGATGCTGGGAGAAATGTCTGTAAAGTTACTTTCGTCCAGGAGCAGTATAAATCGATAGGAATAGAGAGAAGAGTGGAGCAAAGAAATTATGACAAATTGGAATGTGAGAGTAATGTAGGTCCGTTCAAGAGAATCTAGGGTAGAAGGAAGAATGTGGATGATAAAAAATAGTAATGAAGGAACAAAAAAATAAGAAAGGATGGCAATAACAATTCTCTAGTGAGTAAATGCCGTTTGCTGGTTAACGACACACAATGCTGTTTTCTGCTAGGCTGTGAGTGACCTTTCCACGCGATGTGAAGGCAGACTTCCACGGAGCATCCTCCGTCGCTCAACCTATACTTTACTCTTGAGTTACCTAAGATACTTTACTTTCTACATTCCTCCCCGACGAGACAATACCCGCGCATGCACCTACTGTAGGTACTAGCCTACGTACATGCATGCATACTTGGTATAATATCCAGCGGTTGATCCACTGGTATGGCGTGGGTGGAAATCACGTTTGAAACTGATTGTAGAATCGGTATAAGTATCGAATGAGAATCCTTGTTCCTTGCAGTAGAAATTCCTATTGAATTTTGTATTGGCAACTGTAGGAGGCATGCGTGACGGTATTACCATTTACATTTTTGCGTCATTCGTGGCTCCAGGGTATTTTTAAGATGGTTTACATATGCTTGATACCAGTTGGCTTCGAGTTCATAATTATATTTTTGTCTTGCGTGGGTTGGACGTCGCAGCGGAAAACATTTTAGTAATTATCGTTTTGCTGGCGTTAATGTGACTCCAGAGACCATTTAATGTTTCTTGGAAATATTCGGTCTACGTGATTTGGGAATTTTGAAAAACGTTTTATAAGATTATATTTGTTGTATATGTCAGCGTGGATGGTAGCATATGGGCGAACTGTGTGTAACCATGAGGAAGCGTTAGAGAATCGTTACGGTTTACTGTTGCGTGGTTATAATCTAACGTGTGGTAATGATGATAAAAAGTAAGAGAAAAAATAATGCAAAATAAGAGGATTATGATTGATCAGGTTTTTGCACCGATCCAGGTTACGCCTAGTGCCTTAGGTATTTATATATGTACAACGGGTTTTGTATTGTAACAAGGAATCACGTTCGAGATGAATTATTAAATGAAATACAGTGTAAACGGTAGCTTGCATACGTAGACGTGGAGAGTCAGCGTCAATTTATTCTATAAATAATACATTGCGGAAAGAGTAGGGTGTGCCTTGATACAGCTTAATCGCAAACAGATCTATAGATGTATCTGTAAACGTCTGGACTTCTAATGTAAAAATGCGAATTCCATTGCAGTAAGGAAATAATTTAGAAAAATGTGTGACCTTGTACGGACATGCTTTTCTATGGAAATACTAGAGATAGCCAATCACTCAGTCAATTAGAAGGGATATTAAAGATTATCCTCTTGATCGACTCAAAGTTATTGAATAGTTGGAAATTAAAGATGGACTTAATCATGGCCTCTTGGCGTCACGTTACCACCATTAAAAGTTAGTCATTGGGCTTGTTATTAAATATTGGTAATGTATATTCTATCGCGATATATTTTTCCAGATAAATTCTCCACTGTTTTTATTCATTTTTCCACGTCGCGTATTGCCGTTCTTTCTTTCTCGTTGGACTTTTTGTCACGGCTATTTTCCTCTTCTTATTTTAAAGCGTACCATGGAATGTCATGCATTTTATAAAAGTGACCGTTTCTTGTCGTGTTTTATGTAACCGTCTGTAACCCAGTTGGTGTCTGACCAGGCCAGGCCGATGTACTACTCGCAATTCCGTCCTCCTTTGGTCAGGGCTCTAAGTACAGTGCTGAGGGAATCATGATAATTTTCCTTTGACTCGGGACTCACGTCGTTTCGAGCCTTGAATGGTTATTGAGATCCACTTGGAGTTTTCGTAATTGCCCAGTGATTAGACACATTCCAATTAAGTAATAATACATAGGGAATTTCAAGTAGTCACTTGGAGAACGTCCAGTGCCTTTCTCTACGTCTAACTTCCCTCCCTGGGCCAAGTAAAACTTGCACTGTTACCAATATAGAATAATGAACAATTAGTCAGTCACATTCAAAAGCGATTTAGTCCCTTTATAGATTGGACTGCCTATTTTTTTAGCATTCGCTATTGGCAACCCTGAGAGTAGAATGTATCTAATAAATCAGAAATATAAGATAGCGAATAATTTTACAAAAGACAAGTCTAGACGTCGTTCAATTAACAGCGTCCACTTGGGAAATCGATTTCTTTAAAGATCCATGAAGAGAAAGATGATTTGGGTCCACATCTGCTCTTGCGAAAGTAGACTGGCCCACTTGGAACCTCCTTAAAGCCCTGGTTACCATTTGTAAAGGATTAAAGGGGGAACAAAAATGACGGAGTTGTCCCTAAGGTGACCTGAGAATTTTTCTTTGAAATCTTTCTATACTACTGTGTCTTGTTTACTATAATTTTTTGATTTTTTCTTTTAGCTCTTCGACTTCTTATGATCAATCTGCTCTAACGAGAGAGTCAGAACTTCTTGGTCCATACATTGGGTTGGTTTGATTAGAAAGTGGGACAGACTTGCAGTGGCATGAGCTCGTGCTTCAGGACCCTGGGGGCCTTGCCAACCAACACTTACATAAGTCTCAACTCTCTGGTGTATCAGCAGCGAGAGTCCTGCATGCATATGTATTCAGACATCTCTCTCAGGTGCATGTGCAACGTGTAATAAAACGCACAAGGAGGGCACGAGCCAACAACATTCCTTGGCTACTGCGAACTCCATGGTTATAAGTATAAGCAGCATGGCCTTACAGTACTTTGCGTTACCTTACCTTATTTTACATTACACCACAGGTAGAACAGAAAAATTAAAGTAAAGAAAAGCCTGGTCATGAAAATTGAAAAGAAGCACAAATATGGAGGTACGTACAGCAACAAAGTGGTTATTCGAGTTAAGTCATCTTAAGGAAGTAATATACCAATCGAATGGTAAAATATTCCATTGAAGATATTACTGTGGAAATCTACATTAAAGAAGTTATGCGAGCATTGATAAATAATTCTTAATATTTTTTTGCAGAAACTCATAATGTGCACAGTGGAATTATTTAATTCTTGGAGATGAGGGTATCTCGTCGAATTAATATGATCTCAAGAGATTAACCGGATCTGGTATTTGTGGGATAACCAGGATGACGCAATAGCGTAGTAAGGAAGAGATAAAAGATAGAAAATTATAGAAATCAACACATATAGATTATCACGAAGAAAACAAGAGGATCCGTCATAAGATCTAAAATAATTTATTTCTGCCATCAGAATGTAAAATGTACTATGGTGACTTTATGATATTGAGGAATTAATTCTGTGCATATTTAAGTCTCGTGTTGGTACACATTCTCTTGGCGAACTCGTCGACCATGTACGTCAACTTCTGGAGATACCTGGTGGGACATTCTCATGCGCGGCCAGTTTACGGGTGCGGAATTATTTAATAGCTATAACACTGTGGCGCGACTAAGCGACCAAGCAAGCTTAAGCGAAATGAAAGTAGCGACCAATAGAGAGAACGACCTTGCATCGCGACGCGTCGTTCTAGTCTGTCTAGGTAGAGACAAGAGTCAAAGAGCCAGAACCAGGAGTCAGAAGGAGTCATTTCGATTTCATGTGCCGAGACCCACTCCCAGATCCCAAAGCGATACCTTGAAAACGGGGCACGTCGATGTTCGTGCCTGGAATAATATTGTTTCGCACGAGCAGAGACAGGGCTGCCAATTCATAACGATGAATCACGATGAAACGAAGAAAATATGAATTCTAGAATACTAAAGGAAAGACAAAAATGTCATAGTACGTATGCCGAGTACAAGTACGTGCTCACAAGCAGGAACTTGTGGGAAGCACAGAAGTAGCGGCCTTGAGGAAGTCATTTCCATCGTTCCGCTCGAAATGTCAGCGATGCAGATTGTCAACTTTATATTCTCTGCTGATATTCTCGGTTAGCAATTGTTGTCGTGGTGTTAATTCAACTAAGATTTCATCACACATTGAGCAACTAACATATTTTGGGACATGTATTTTTTTCTGTAGATTGAAGAATCAAGGTTGGGCCCGATGCCTTGTTGATGACGAGAATATTTATCATTTTTTCGGAATCCTTTGAGTCGACACCGGAAGTGACAGTTCGCAGTATTAGAAATCTCCCAGGTCAAAGGTCCTTCGGTTTCACTTCCTGGATCAGGACTAGCGGGATCTCTATGCCTGACAGGAAACTTCAGGACCTGGGCCCAACAGTGCACATTTGAATCTGCCATCCTAGTCCAGATATCCTCTTGGTACGTGACTCTGCCTTGTAGTATAGCTAAGTCTTTCAATAAGACAGACTGTACAAAATGTCAACCACTTCCATTCTCTTGTTCCTTAACAGCTGGAAGTCATTGCTCACAAGTATGGACAATGGTTGGGACTTTTTTCCTGTCTAGTTGGGACCGTCGCTTGCCGTACCTCTGCTACAAATGTCCTGTACCCAAGAAGAAGGTCCTTGGTACCGTTCAGTCTAAAGTATTGAACCGTCTCTAAGAAGTGACCATACGGAGAGCCATTTGTACAACTGTGACAGAAAACATATGGCGGATTGTAATAGTGAAATGCTACTTGAGGCGAGTACCATTCAGTGTTTATATATAGACATACATGAATTGATACAGACCCACGATTTAAAATCCAGAGAAACGCAAGTGACCTTTTCGAAATCCAAATGCGCACCAAGCGCCATAAAGCCTCAAGGAAAATGCAAAAACTAACTAGGCCCCAGGGAGTTGATACGTCATCAAAAAAAAAGTCTAGAGCTCAAAATGAGGCGTGGTCACTAGATACCATATTGCAAGAACATCCATAAGATTGTTTAAAATAACTAAAAAGGTGGGTTTCTCACGAGTTACATTAATGCAATTAATTAAATAGGTCAACTATCATGAAATCGTGATCCACAGTAATTTCTACAGTGACAAGACACTTGATCAACCTACTGTCACTCTACTTAATGGACTCTGCTTTACATCGAACAGTCAGCCTCCATAAGCAGGTGCTTATATCTACAGACTACATATAATGGACCAGTTCTTAGTCTCAGATGAGAATAATGTTTTGGGCCTTAGTCAATTCACGCCCAAGTTCCTGCTATTCTAGACACCAAATGGCGAACAGGGAATGGTCGCAAGGCTCGTAACTGGCCCCGTCATGCATACCGGTAATACCAATCGGACATTGCCAGTATAAGTGAAAGTGTCGCTGGTTCGTTTTGCTTACATGTCGTTGCTTAGAAATCCACCAGTACTGGTTAGATATACCCATACTGATCAGGTCATATCATTGAGCACGACCATGTAGGCGCTTGTCTACCACGAACACTAGAGTTTCCCTATATCAGTTTGCATGTGTAAGACTTGTAGACGTTTCTCAAGCTAGTTGTCTGGTTCCTTTTTTTAAATCAACATCCATACTACAGTCTACCTGGAAATTGGTCATGCAGTGCTACCACCTTATATATCGAATACAAGTACAGTAACGTCCGTGAAATCAATTTTGCTTCACCTTTATGCGGGCATGACCGATAGCAAACCATGGACATTTGGATGCAATGTATTATAGAGTTGAGAAAAAAAAGGAAGGTCTAGTTTAAAAGAAATTAATAAAAGGAAACAAAAAGGCACTGACAACTCTTTTCATGGGAACGATTGCACCAAGCTATATGGATCCTTGGCACTAAGGATACTTGATACGATGCAGCGCCATTGGGAAAGATATTTAATACTTATACTAGTTAAGTAACGACTGTGGGAATTGATCAAGATTATCGTGATTGAATCAATGAATTAATACTGATTAATTATTATTGTTCTCAGGTACTAATTCAATTGAATAAGTAACTCGATGCGAATTGGATCTACAGTCTGAATATTCATCCTTAAAATGATGATTACTGATGTCATCACTGGTAGTGAACACGAGCCGAGTTCTAATGGTGTCGATTAGGATAATTAGGTCGCACTAGAGTGGAATCGAGGTCGATAGCTCTTCAAGGTCACGTCCTCGAATACGACATAATTCCTAAAAATAATGACGGTCATCATCACTTGGAGTGGAGTTTGAAAGTTCCTGGTACCAGGACCACCATTGCTTGTATGAGATCGACTGTGCTTATACACATATAAATTGTGTATCCTAGTAAGGACGACCAGATCTGCTGACCGTTGAGAACTGATTGGTCTTATGAATGTCAGGAGAAATAAGCTACTCTTATGAACGAACCTTTAAGTCGAGCAAGGAGAACCTCATCTGGACAATTGCTTTGTTATCTGCATATGAGACAGATCTCTGTCTACTTCGATGAACAGAAAACTCTAATTAATGATTTAATAAGCCAATCAATTTATTGGATACATTAATAGACTGTAAATGCAGAATCGAATAACTCTACTGTAAGAACTAACGCCCTGTGGTCATTGAACCACAACGCCGTAATAAGTCGTAGCTACATACGTAACAGACCTAACTGTCTCCATGCGATTTCCAACGTGTGTGCGAGCCTTTAAGAAAATTTCACACGCATCGCTGCTTGCTATTTCTATGCTGAATAATACTTTATAAATTTTATCGCTGTATCATCTCGAGTAATGGAGTTAGCAATTCTCCAGAAGTCTATACAGCGCTCTCCAGGTTCAGTTGCACCTGTCAGATTTGACAGGTGTCATTGTCGAGCAATATTAAAAAAAATTCTTTCTCAGCTCTTAAAAATCTCATGGATCAAGTTTTTTCCAATTAAGAAAAAGCATCTACGCATTATCTGAGATAGTCCTGTGCATCTAGAAACTCAAAGGAAAGCTGAAACCGACAGGATGGCGGCAAGTAATCGCGCGCAAGAAGAGTGGACGTCGAGCGAAGAAGTTTTAGTCGCAGCAAGTTTTTCCGCCAGTTAGAAATTCGCCTCTATATTAGAGAACGACTCGAAGAAAGGCAAGGAATGAGTGTCAAGAGGAAAAGGATATGGAGAACGTACCAATAGTGCCTACATGATATATACCGATGCTACGTTTCACTCACGAATGGCGGATCGAACGACGCAAAGTCCTGTTATGTCGCGGCTGTATGTAAATTTTAAAGTAATAAGGTATTTAGCGAAGCCTACTTTTTTCGGTACACCATCATACAGAAGATACACACGACATATGCGTATAAGACGCCGGACGAATTTTAAACGGTGAAAGTCTGTCAAGATCTTCCCTGGATACTCGCTGGAACCAGATAATTAAAAGAAAGAAGAAAAAGACAATAGACCCAGTCAAATCAATGAATCGAGACTAACAGTCATCGACTATCATGCACGGTCTATGAAGATACGGTTCAGCGAACGGAGAAGGTCTAGGCCTTAGATTTAGCGAACTCCCTATGGTTCCCATAAGTGCGACAGAGACAGACCCATGGGCTCTTACACGCGTAAGAGTGAGACAGACAGATCCGTTCCGCTAAAATCCGAAACTCAGAACACTCGTGAGTAAATCGAATCATGAACAATGGTATCAGGACATTGCTACCAATTGTTGCTTATTGTTGCTGCTACGAGTAGTCTAAAATTTTATATAATAATAACCTTAAGAGTCTCAAGGAGGACCATCCTTTAAGGGACCAGAGATAAATGACTTGGTCCCTCCCAGGGTGGCAGACAGACAACCAAGGAAACAGGCAGGCCTCGTATCTAAGTTATCCAGCCACTCCGGATATACATATATATACAGAATATTCCATGGAAAACTGTTCGTGACCAAAGAATATGGTTGCTTATCGCCATGTAAATATCCCCATGGACTTTTTTTCTATTCTGAATGACTGTACACTTGTATCCGGTCTTGAAGCCAAGCGGTACCAAGTTACTGAGCGAAAAGACGTTAGTATTACATAGGCCATGCGAATATATATAGTGTATAAGCGCAAAATGTACTTCACAGTGTTTACCGTCGTTTATGTGCGTTTACGTACTTGGGGTGGCTGCTCCCATACGGCTGGACCCATTCTGTTTCTATGCACGCGTGCTCCTATGCACAACAGTAGGTACGTGACGTGCAGGTGCATACGGATGACGTCATAGGTACCATTGTTTAGGATTATAACTACTGTGTAAATTGTAAACTGCCTTTTTTTATTAGTGTGCGTGGAATCGTATGGAATTCGAGTGACGAGTGTTAAGGGATGAATGATAGTTTGAATTTTTATTTCTGTTTGAAAATGATTATCAAGTCTAACGTACTAAGTGGATACGCATGAGCGAACGTGGGCCTTGTGTGAATTTTTTGGGTAAATGAAAAACGAGACGTGATAATAGTTGTGTATTAAAATATCACTGTAAATAGGGTATATGCGACGCCTGATGACTTTTGAGTTAGAACCAAGTGGACCCAGAGTCCTTTTTTTTTTTTTCATATGTTGGGTATGGATGGCTCTGAGAATTGAGATCGATCTGGGCCCTGGAAAGTTGTAGGTGTGACGAGGAGAGTCATTGTATTGGGACCTACAAAGTTTCTGGGGCTTGTGTGGGCCCGGCCCCACAGTACGTATAGCCGGTCCGACTGCATTTTACGTTCCCATACACGAGTAGGTGCGTGAGCGTGTTCGTTAAGGCCCAGAAGGAAGAACGTACGAGGGTCTTGTCTTTTTTTTTTGTTCTGTGTGTAAATGCGTGTCTGCATCAGGCCCATATGCAAAACATATGGAAGATATTGGGTTACATGGGCTTTAGCAATTATTTGAGCTTTTTCGTGATTGCTTCAGGGGTCTTCTTGTTGCATGAGTCCCAAGTTCCCTACTTGTAAGGCCCCTTCGTTCGGAGATAAGGCGAGTGAACAGTTTTGAGACTTGGTTTGAGTTTTTAATATATTTTTTCTCTTTTTCTTCAAGGATTCCAGTGCCGTGAGAAGTGCGTCTGGGCCCATGTATGCATCCATTGTACATACGTATATGTCTTTTTTGGGCCTCATTCGAAAGGACTCGAGCTACTTAAGGACACTTAAGATTCTCCGAAGGATACACCCACCTCTAAATGCATACATTCATAGGATTCTTGGGGGATACGGGGGAGGCATTTGTAGAGAACATAAGGTGCGAGAGATGTGTGTGCGACCCTCTCAATTTCTCTCTCTCTCTCAACAGAACTTGGTAAGACCCTCTCTTTCCTTTCCCTTCCTTTACTCTTTACTCGGACACGCCTGGAATCACAATTTCAAATTCTCCAACCGGTCTCCAAGCGAGCCGATCGCGACGTGCGATCTCTCTCTCTCTCTTTCTCTTCCTTTTTTTCTTTCTCTTTTCCACTCATGACTCTCGTATTATTCACTAACTCCCTCTTTCTTTCTTTCAGGCAAAAATCGATTGCCGATTCTACTTGTGATTTACCTAGGAGTTACGACGAACGGACTCTGTTTCAACAAAAGGAAGGAATCTTTACGAATCGTGGGATAGCGCTTTGCCCGTCGTTCAAATCACCGTCTAGACGCTACTTTAAACTGTTTAATGACATCCCTCACGAGCCCTTTTATAGCTTTCATGGAAGGTTTACGTAGAATCCCATAAAGGTTCCTGGGAATAGCATTCCCAGCATTGAGAATACGTATATGGTTCCATAGAGGGTTGTTACTTGAAGTACCGTTAGAAAATAGTAGCAAAAATTGTCAAGAGCATAGAATTGGAAAACTAAAGGGTAGAAAAGGTAAGACCCTTTCACTGTATTCACTGAAGAACGAAGAATCATGAATAACAATATATATCTAGTAGTCATAGGAAATTGGAAGGAATAACTAATGGAAAAAACTTACCCTTGTATTCTCTAGATCCCCATGGCACTATGAAACACCGTATCACAACGCGTGTAATCGAATATCCTGCTAAGTTCCTGAATCCAGAGAGAGTCAACTACAAGATTATTGGTTAAGGCCCAAAAGAATCAAAGGAGGTAAAGCTATTGGTCAAGTCCGATAAAAATCGAGAATGCACACGAGGATATCTGGGTAGTCCAAAGGAGACGTTTCCCTTGACGATTCACAGTCACCCTTTGTTTTCTATCTTTTTTGTGATACAATATTCTCTGATAAGAAAACAAAAAATACTGATAAAACCACCCGGCTTAACCCGACAGTGTAACCGCAGTGTGTGTAACGAGGTCCGAACGTTGCGAGCGCGATTTGCGGCCTTCCTTCCCCACCGAATGGAAGCGGACTTTGGGCCCGTTCACGATGCCCGGTCGTCTCGGGCAAAAGACCACGAAGGCCTCGACGCAAGCGCAGCCGCAAGCGGACCCAGTGAAAGGTGGAAGGGAGGGCCATTTTACTGTATGCCAACTTTATACCTACACCAACCGATATCCCTTCACAGAACTCTCGTCAGGGACCTATTACGTGGTTGATGGTGTGGTGGCTCACCTGTTGGGTCTCCTAGGTGACTCCGGGTACTAAACAGCTCAGGTGGCAGCACCTTGCCTGAATCATCATTTACCTGTTCTCTTGGACCCACCCTCTGTATAAGAGAGATTTTCAAATATGTTTGGTTGGACTATTGTTTTTGGTGGGAGGTAGACAGCCGGTAAAGATTCTTTGATATTTAAATTATAATAATTTTTATTTTACTTATTTAAGTCTCTTTTTTCTTACAGGTGTAACAGGTCTGCTTTGACTTGATTGATATGATTTTTCATAACTTGGATAGCTGGACTCTTCATTCTTATAAAGAGTATTGGAATGCTACGTGAGGTAGTGTTTCTTGGGACTGCCAAACTACGTGAGTGCCAATGACGTAACTGTATGCATAGGATGGAACTACTTCCGGAATGCGCGATGCGCTTCAGTGAACAGTACGCCAGAGAATAGGGTGTAGACAGTAACTTGCGTATGTAGACAACGTACAGGGATACCTATAGACGTTATAAAAATTCTAATGACTTGAAAAGGAAAGTAAAAAATTGTTATAATTATGAGAAATAGTATCGAACAAGGCGATGAATGCTCTCTTGGATTTTGTACTGATCGTTATGTTCGTTCAACGAATTAACAGATCTGATATTTGAATTAATCATTGATCATTCTTATCAATGATTATTTGTATAATGGAAATTGCGTTGTTGGTACTGTTCGCATCAGTGGATCTGACTGCTTTTAAATTATTTGAACCACTGGCTCATACCCAGTGACACCTATTGTATATGCGCAGATGCCTGTGAATGCGTCATTCTAGTTGTTGATTCTCAATTCGACGAATAATTCAATTCGATTGCTTTCCGAAAGCCTGAAACGATTGCAGTCGACTTTCAATTGAAAGTGAAAATCTAGTATTCAATGCTCGAAAGTAAATTCACAGAATTCCAAGAGAATGTTGCACTTTCCTTTGAATGCTATTCGATAGATTTGAAAAGAGAAGAGAAATTTAACGAGAGACCCAATGATAACAGATAACAATGTTTTATTAAAACCCCACTGACGAGGTCATGGATACTCGAGAACCAAGTGTAATTAAAAGTAATCATTAATCCTATTAGTATCATATATACAATCAAATTAAAAGAGTTCCTTTTGAAGAATTCGTACAAGGCCCAGAAACTTGTAAAATCAAATATTCTTTCTCCATTATCAGCTTTCTAGTCTCTGACTTTTTTCTTAATGCATTATTCTTCTTGAGTCTTTGGAACATTCTGGCGTCTCTTCAGCAACCTCTGATTCGATTATTAATTACTATGCGTAATTAAAATCACGTAGTTCTTTCCAAATATTGTTTAGACTCTATTGATCCATAACTATGTGTATAGCGACCACTATATGAGGCCCTTGACCAAGCTCCGACCCTGTTCGAATAGCTGTTACAGGCAATAAGAGAATTCATTCCATTGGGCCTGTCGATTGGGACCCCCTGACCCCGGACACCCAACGGAAGACTGGTACTGTTGTTCCTAACGCTGGCAGTCAATGAGGCCCTGAGATCTTCGTGACTGCCAATCTCTGTATATGGTTTTGGGCCCCTGCTACCACAGCTCAGGAAAATTATGGCTACGACACCCTGAAAAAAAGAGTTTAATCCATGACTTTTATACAAATACTGACAATTTACGAAGAAATCAAAATACTAAATGAATTTTACTAACCACGAGGAGATGCAAGATTACTATGAACATGGATGCACTTCTAAACCCTATGGTATCCAAGAGAATACCTGCTACGCTGGGTCCAATAAAGGCCCCCAGTGCAAACATACTAGTCCACAGACCACTGATGAGTCCGTATGTTTCTAAATTATTTGGAAATCCGTAGGATCTGTAAAGTAGAAGATATATATATAAATATGTGTTCACAGTGTGACGCCTAAAGAATGGCAACTTGTTATACAGCCGTGTTATAAGTCCCACCAGACAGTCTTACATGGAAATTCTTAAAGCATCTGTAAAACTTGCTACTAGTTGAGCTGACATGCCTAAGCCATGTATTACAAGGCCCAAAATTGTCATCCAAATGATGGTTGGTCCTGGGATAAAAGGTGCTGGACCCACTAAGCAGAATCCTACCATTACCAAGACGCATCCAATGACTGTTGCTACCTAAACATTTATGTGATAAGTATAGTTAGTGTACTGTGGTTGTTTAACTTAAGCAGGATAATGATTTACCTTTGGTTTTGAATGTTTATCGCAGAGCCAACCCCAAGCTGGAGCTGTGAGGGCGTACGTGCCACCATTTATAATGAACATAAGGCCCAAAACTACTGAACTCAGCTCGAATTGACGTAGATGAGGCTCCAGTGTCGCCTGGAGGAAACCGATACTCATGCTTGTTACGATTATTGAAGCTGCTGCTACCATTACGTCGGGAATCCTTAGGACCTTCATGAAACCTGGGATGGGTCAGGTGAAATTTTGTAAGATTCCATAAAAATACCTAAACACTCATTTGGTATTAAGTGTATTGAGTTTGTATATAGACTTCGTACCACCAGAGTCTTGAGTATCTTGCTCTTCGTTGTTATGAGTTGGCAGGACAAAAGCTGTCATGACAGCTGCCAAGAATAGGGCTGATCCCAAGACAACAAAAGGGGTTGTGTAGCCACCAACCTGAATTTATATATATATATATATATATGAATCCAAGGATTTTTGCAAGTCCATAAAACTATGAGTCTCGTGAACGTGCGCGTCGCTTACTAGGCTGGAAATTACCTGATAAAGGGCCCCGCCGACTGTAGGCCCAACTATAAGTCCCAGACCGAAAAATGTCTCCAGACTTGCAAAAGTCGTTGCGACGTTATCTGGAAATTCTTTGGCGATGATGGCAAAGCTCGCTGTGAGAAATGCAGCATTACCAAGAGCCTCTACGATCCTGATGACGAAGCTGAGGATGATGAAAGGATAATGACCTTCGACCTTATCCAGAAGGCCAAAGAAAATGGCGCAAGTGCCCGTAGTTAGAATTCCACCGTTGAAGAGAAGTTTCGGTCCTACTCGGTTGAGCTGTTAAATTAAAATTGTAAGTCTCCTCTAAAAAGTAAAAGAAGCAATGGCAATCGGAAAATGTTGATTTTATATGAAATCATTGTAAACTCAAAAATCCTAGTGCCAATGTTTCCTTACAGAATCCCCAGAGACAATGTCTACTTTATTGTAGAACTGTCGTATGTAACTGGGGATCGTTTAAATGATTACTGGACACAAAATTAGACTCACGTGCTGCCCGTAAATAGGACTTATGATGAAGACTACAAATTCGAATATACCAAAGACCAATCCATACTCAGTAGCGGAGGCGCCTTTTTTCTCGGCCTGGGAAATAGACAAAATTACTCCATTAAAATATACGCTTATTAGAAGATTAGTCGACGTAAATTCCCTTATCAATCCGAATTGCGATTAACCGGTCTTGCAGATAAATTTTGATAAACTTTGAATACTCCTCAATTTGGCACAAGACGCATTCATACCGAATCATCATCCCAATATCATAGACCCGTTTAAATTTCATCAAGAAATATTCAGACTCACGCCAATAATAATTACTTCTGCTTGATAAAATTTTCAATTAATTAACAAGCAACTGAAATACAATATAATCGGAGTAATAAGTGGAGGCGCCATCTTGACCCTACGACCTTAATAACTTTAACCAACTACGACATAGTTTACTATGCTGATAAGGACCATTAACGTCTGTCTTACGTACCGTCTCGAGGCTACAATTACTCAATTGACATCTTGGGTACTAATTACACTCATCCCAAATAAAGATCTACCTAAATATCTTGAATTGGTTCTAGAACCAGTGACTCTGAATAATTAAAAACTCTAAAAGATCTACCAGCAAGAGATCCTATGAAAATACTAAAGTAAATTAAATCCAGGGCCAATGACCATTATTTCTTAGCCTAGACAATTCTAATACACCAACAAGTCATCAACATTGATAACAATAACAATAAATCCCAAATTAGTCTTACCTCTTGAGGATAAAACGGAGCCTGCAGAGAGACACAAACTGCATTGGCAAAATCAGCAATGCTGATCACTATTAACGTCAGCCACTGCCTCTTCGTGAAATGTCTAACCATTTTCTTAATTTTTTTTTAGGTCAGCTCCTCAAGATGTTCCTTCCTGACGGTTCTACCCAGGTCGACTCAAGTCGCGCCGAGAGCTCATGAGATGCCTGACATGGGACGCTGCAGGGAACTCGCGAACTACTGACTCAAAGATTGTCAGTTCATAGCTTCTGGTAAATACTAAATAATAGTGTCTCTCCGTTCAATGTCTCTGTATTGCTGTTTCCTTTAAGGTTGAACGCGTTTGCGGGTCAGAGGTCGTTAGATATGTGCCACCACAGTTCTGATTCATTATCACAACATTATATGCACGGACAAGGCCCTGGGCTTTTACTGACACGCGCCATAATGCTGAAACGACCTGTAGATGCTGCTGCTCGAAAGTTTTATTTGGTATAAGCACGCTTTTTCAATAACTTATATGTTATTTACTATAAGTTGGATAAATACTATTGTATTTAAATACTAGGATACGTTACTATTATATAGAGATCTATTATCCTAAACTATACAATTGGTATTGCCAAAGTAAGACCTATCTATAAATTGGGTTGTTACAAAGAGTTTCTTAATTTTGTAGTTTTATTCATTATTTACAGAGAAGTTAGCTAAGATACAAAATACAAATGGAAAAGCTACAAACTATGGTCCGCCCAAACCGTGTAATTTGGAACAGACAAAGATGAGAATGTGGGTGACCATATTTTTATTTTGGAAAACAGGAATATTCCAAAAGTCACTGGGATCACGATTAAGCACTTTTTGTACGGGTTTATCTCTTCTCGGGAGAAGACCTGATTGAAATTTTGGTAAAAAAAGATTTTCACACTTAGTCATCATGCAACCAAACCTTCATGGGCACTTTGGTAAATGCAGTGTTCAGGAAACCCTGAAAATGCTTGGCAATGCTTGCACTGGCGGCTGGTCTCATCTCTTCTATAATTTCCTTGGCGTTTTGGTTCAAAAACTGATTCATTGCCTGACCAATTACATTGTTTCCATTGAGTTGGTCTATTACACGAAACCGAGCACGTCCTAGACTGAAGTCAATCAGCAAACGTTCGATTCTCATGTAACGAACATCGTCTCGTATTTCTTGAATACCCTGAACCCTGGCAATGGCTGCCACGTCGCCTATAAACCAAACAGATAAGACAGTTATTTAAAAACCGAATATCCTGCTGGTATTAATTGATTAGTACTTACCAAAGTGGGCCCAGAAGTCACCCTGACTCTGGATGGGAAACAGAAGCACATTCCCAGCTACTTCATACTGGCCCTGCAATTCAATCTTTGGAATGGTGAGATGAAGATCCAATCTCAATGTAGGTATATCCACTCTGACTTTTCCAACTGAATAATTTCCAGGTCCCACTGCTGTGATGTTAGAAAAGAGTGCACTGACTCTTACTGCACCCTGTCCATTTTCCATACCCAGTTGTGGAATATTCAAAGGCTCGATTGGCGGCAATTCCAATTCCGGAATGCCTAAAGTAATTGTATAAAATGGACAATTATTAACTGGCTACTATTTCAACAATTGGTACAAGTACCTTTCACTAAGTAGGGTCGCAGATGATTGAACGTCTTTTGTATGCAGCTATCAATCTTTTTATCCGATCTGCGGCATGGTAGAATATACTCAGCTGTGAAGTAAAGAAGAGAGAAACCTTAAGTCAGTATAATAATTACATAAAAGTACAAATACGCAAAAACAAATTATTTATCTATCGTGTTGTGCCAGCACCTATTATTATACAGAGCAGGAAGTTCTGCCGTTGGAAAAATTTTAACTAGAAAATTCCTGTGGAAATAACCCAGGAACCTATTTCCAGGATGCGACAGAACGAACCATCGACATAAATAATTGCAAATGGTAACACGTACTGTCCGTGACAGCGGGTCTTGAATTTCAATGTGATCACAACAATGGACTTAGTCATGAAGATAAGGATGAGAATCTCGATAGATATATTTACTAGGAGATAATACAAATCTACTATCCAATGCATGAGCGCCGATTGTTCATTATATATAATAGCAGAAAATTCCAAAGAGAAGAAACGTCTATCAAAATCCAGATAAAGACAATGCTATGTGCATTGACACAAGAAAGAATGTGCTATAAGGAATGTCTGTAACAACCAGTCACGCGATGCACAGTATTTTCTAAACTGGTCATCTTCCTGTTTCCTGTATTATTGCGCAATGACTCTCACTTCCGGTCCAGAGGAATAGGACCCTTTTAGGAAAAGAGCTTTAACTTCCTTTTAGACTGATTATCAACAATGGACATTTAGTTTCTGATGGGACCGCGTGGCGCTGGTGTATTTGTGGGAAATACGTCATCATGGCACTAAAAGCAATGGTGAGCCACGCTCTTATTACTACAGGCAACTTCTGACGAGATACTTGCACTTTCACTCCTGCCGCTTGAGAAAAGCACTGTATGGGGACTCAGGTCCCAACTTTCTCCAGCCAATCCTGCCTCCGCCGTTATGCAATCTCTGACATAACCTTCGCCACGCCATCGGAGTATGTTACGACATGTTTGCTATTATACCTATCCGAGAACCTGCCTTCCTCTGCCTCCTCTACCACCCCATTGGGACTTACCCGTACCTTCTTAACTGTAATGGAAACCAATGCAATACTGGGTATTGCAAATTGGTCAACATCATGAGAAATGTATAGTCTAGTCACAACTTGGAATGTGTAACTATTAGAAATTTGATATATGAATCTCATAGCATTATTTGTGTGGGATTTTGACTTTTTTTTTCTTAGTCTCAATTTTGGGGTTGTATATGCAATTTTTTTTGTAACTGGAAGAGAAAAAGGTGGCAGATTCTGTTGGATCTTTCCACTCTGGTTATAGATCTACTTTAATATTTTAATTTTACAACTTTCTTACGCGTTACAAAGTCAGGCTCATTTGCTCCTAGATTTTCTGCAAGAATTGTTTCAGTTGTTGTCTCCGAAGGTGATGTATCCTCAGCTAAGAGATCCTGTCCAAGGACTCCCAGCAAGAGGATGCCGAAGGATAGAATTTTGAGAAGAAACATCTTCAATGGTATATCACAATCCAGTTTCTTTAAAAAGTATCAAAACAATTTCTTCTTTAATCGTTTCACAATATCATTTCGTTGCACAAGAATAAAAATTAATTAAACAATTATTTATTTTTCATTCAGTCAAATATTAATGTATATTTATTTTGTTTTTTAGAATTAACTTCCACCTGGATCTTCCTTGATTTATCTGCAATTAATTAATGACAGAAACCAGGTTTATCACAGTGGCCCGAGTGTAGAATACTCCTAAGGCATCATTCACACCTAATGAACTAAGGAGACAAACACGCGCTGCTTTGTGATAAACTAAAGACGGGCCCCGTTCATATTCTGTCTTATATGCGAAAGCCCCTACTACTCTCAAGACATCTAGACCCGCTCCTTTAAGAAACAACGCCGCCGTCTCTTTCTTCGTGGAGAAGTCCCATGGATTGAAGCCCTAAAGACGCAAGTGAGCAAGGAAACGTTACATTTTCCAAGTCACTCCTCCAGGTGAAGTCCCCTTCTCCATTTCAACAATGCAAATCCTATTACAAGAAAGTATTTGAGCCTCATAAAATTTCTACCCTTTCCTCAGCATGACGTATTTACGTCATTCTCCATGTAGCACGACAATGAATTAAAATTCATATGGATAATGCGAATCCCGAGAAATCAAGAGTCTTAAACTGCCATACAGTCAGACACCTTTATACATCCATTCAAATGTAAATTCCGTGCCAATTATGCTTCGCCACGTTGTTCGCAGAGAGAGTGTTTTGCGAATGATTTAGAACAGCCACAATGAAGGACACGTGAAATTAAAGACGAGAAAGAAAAGATAAGAGGACAATTGGAAAAAGGGAAAAAAGGATACAAGAAAATGGAAACGTTAGCAACGGCTGATATAACGACCTCGTAACTATGTCACAGTTATCCCAAACCAAGGTACATGACTTTTAATTTCCCAACTATCCAGCCTGACCTCACTTAACTTGCCACCATCTTATAAAACAAACCATATGAAAAATTCCAGAAACAGACAAGACTACCAGGAAATACTAACGCGTGACTGCAGTTAATGCAAATTTTAAATACGCCATTGTCATCCACATAAGCAGCCTGCAGACTGTACCTAAACGAATATTCTTCAATCCAACGTTGGATGACATCTAATTGTTCCATGATAACACAGAGAACGAAGTTCCACCAACTTTCAACGACTCCTAATCTAAATTATAAAATCTTCACCAACAGGGATGCTGCTGCTGATACCGGCTTTTAATTCAGACGCAAAAGAAGGATCCATTCAAAAATCCAATCGGATGACACGATGACTTTCTCAGTTGAATCCAGCTAGGCATTCGCGTTACGCAATTGGCGAGGCACATTCGCAAAGATATTCAACTGTTCCCATTTAACCGGCCAATCTCCCGTGGCCCAATTTATCTCTAATCTTTTACACTGTTTGGAGAAATCTGCGTGGTTCGCCGTACGCTGTTACTCAACGACTGTATAAAAGGTGTCCTTTTAGTCACAGTTGAGGAACGACGTAAACGTAAAGGTTTTTACGTGTTTCTATATGACATCTTATAAAATCTTGGTCTCTTATGCTATGATGAGTCATATTAATACGTACTCGTGCTGTCTTCCATATACTCTGTGGATACATAGATGTGTATAAACACATATTTTAACACAAAGACACTCTGCGCTAATGGTACTTCATTATTTATAGTTCTAGTCTTATGGTATGAATACATATTCGTAACACGATTCTATCCTACGGCTTATGATTATTATTATCAACAGTACTACAGTCCTAAATTCTTCCTGGTAGTACACAATGCTTCCAAGTGTTACGAAAGTCTTCTTAAAAAATTGCGACGTAGAAGTAAATGCTTATTATTCTCTAATAGTAACGTATGTTATAAATTGTCTACTTTAAATTGTTTGAGTTACGGAGTTATTACGTATGCACTGTATGCAGACTGCCGTCACTTGTCAATGACAGTCTGGACGGTTGACTCTGGAAACTTTCAAAATTCCCGCGCTACGACTGTATATATTCTGCAGGAAAGAGCTATGGAAATTATTTGTTTCTCGACTTGCGATTTCGTAAAGAATAAACGAAACCTTCGTGTACCAAGGTACATACGACGTGTTGTGTTCGCAGTGTTTTCTATACGAGAATCTAGACTATTAGGTACAAGGACACTGTCGCCATTTATGAGCGTCCAGCGTAAGAAAATTTCGAATCCGCATGGATTTGCAATATATGCTAATGCATGAATGAGCTGGTGAATTGTGAAAAGTGAGAATACTTTGTGTGTGATTAATGTCGAGGCGCCTGAAAAGATGCAACCTGTGATTCAGTAGAATCTAGATGTACCAGTAGCATTGGGGGTTTATGACATGAAATATAAGATTGTGTATTTCTGCATCAATTCTTTGTCTCTTTGAGGCATCGACTTTTATTCTAATTAATTAAATGCCATTCTTACATGTTTGCTTACTCATGCTGGTAATAATGTTTCTAGTGGATACTTGGAGTAAATCTTGTTCGAGAAGTTCTTGAAGAGATCAGCAACTGTATCCTCCAGAGCTGGTTTTATCTCAGCAGCCACAGTCTTCCAGTTGTCGTTCAAGAAGAGATTCATGGCGTCGGCGAGGGTCTCGTCGCCGTTGAATAAATTCTCCAATTGGACACTGGCGTGGCCGACGTCAAAGTCTACATAGAAATCGGTCACCCTGGAGTGAGTCTTCCCGGTCTTGCGATCCTGGTAATGCTCGTTCTGGGTCGTCACGACGGCGTCGATGTCTGTATAATTACCATAAGCGACGCCCTTACCGGTTATTGGTAACATTAATATCTTTCCCTCCATTGTGTAATTTGACGTCATCTCCAGACGTGGTACGTATAACTTTAATCTTACACGATCCTTGTCCAGGTCAATCCTAGGGTGACGATCGTCGTTGTAATTACTTTTGAATTATTCATGTCTGGTTAATATTTATGGATGATTTACTTACTTGACACTTTTCAGAACAAAATCTGTAGCACCACGTACTTTGATGTTGGTGTAAGTTGAACTGATGGAAACCGGACCTGCTGCTTGACTGATCTCGACCTGGGGTACGTGTAGAGGTTCACATGGTGGAATATGAAGGGATGGAATTCCAACCCTAAGATGTGGCTTCAAGGACTCTACGCTGTGCTTGATGCACTCGTTGAGGTTGGGATCATTGCGATGACATATTTTAAGGAAGGTTGCTATGTACGAAGAATTACTTTATCATATTTTTATTTTAGATTCGATTTCTTATATAGGATATATACGACGCTTACGGATTTCCGGTGTTGATCTCGTCCTACTGACCAGGAACAGGACCAGGACTGGTATAAGCTTCATGACTGTCATTGTACTGAGGAGCAGCTCAAAAAAAAGTTTATTCACTCATGACTCCTCAGGCTGAAAATGCGCTGACGGAGAATGCAATGCGCTGACTTAGCTATTTATTGACTGCCAGTTGGATCTGATTGACGTTACTGTCTTTTGTGTGAATATGATTGTTGGGTCTCATTGCCTGTCTACTGTGCAATCTGTTAAAACATTGCTGGATTCTTGGTAGCCACCATTTTTTTTACTTCGTAATAAGATTGTGTTACAATCAATATTATAAACAATTATTCCATAATTTACAATCTGATACCAATTGAATAATGATCCAGATAGTATCAATGTACTGTATCAATAGCAATTGGTTCATTGCATGCAGTTCCTGTATGATTAAAATACTGATTTTTTAAAATCATAATTTATGGAAACATCGGCAAGGTCGATCGAAGACCTTGCCCTCCATTAAGGATATAAAAATACCTGACTAATGTCAGATGAACCAGTTAGTCAGGCTGCTGTGGTCCATGGCCCAGATTTGCGCCCTTCCAACATCTCCTATAAAAACCTCCCGGACGCATCGTCCTCCTGCATTCAGTGCAGTTGCTTCGATGTGCAAAACTATTTTTGTTAGAAGAAGACTGTGGAAGAAAATTATTTTTGAAATGATCTTTAGCCAAGATCTTGTTGACTTTGTTCGTATTCTGATTTGAAAGGTGCTGCATTGTTTCTTCTATGTGCCAAGTGATTTCTTGTTTCTTAGTGGTATTCATTGTGATAGCACTGACACTTATGTTAGTGTATAAGCCGTTTCACATTTGGGAAGTCAATACCATTGACTAAGGATTGACAAAAATTTGTTTTAAACATCTTAAGGATATCCTGGAACCATGAGGATCCTGCTGATCTTAACTTTGACCTCCTTGGCAAGGTGTTCCTTACTGGAGACGTCTCAAGTACTCTGGACCAAACTGTTGGCTGGTGGAATCACAAAGATTGGTACCCTGGATCCTTTAAGAGTTCCTATGATCAAAGTGGACCAATCGGAGGGTGATACAAGATATAGGATTGTTCTGAGAAATTTGGAGATCAAGGGATTCAATGAATCTGTTCTTGAATCTGTCTATATAGCTCGGGGACGTCTCAAGTCGAATCTAAGTGACTTTGAAGCTGGATATGTTAGCTATAACGAACTGAAGGATCTAGATTCGATTAGATACAGATTCCATACACTTGTTAAACAGCCTAAGAATGCTACTGCTCCAGGAAACCATCTTGACAGAAGTACTGAGCTTGTAGCTACTAATAAGACACTGAGCAGAATCCAGGAACAAGAAAAAGAAGAATCCGAGAGTGTGGAAAAAGAAGATAAAAATTTGGATGCTGTGCAAAATTCAGAAAGTCATCCCAGTAATACTGGAGATCCTAATGCTGTTAAGATACAACAAATTCTTAGTACTTTAAAATCTCAGCAGGGTAGTACAGCTTCTGATCAATCTGTATCTTCTGATAATTCAAGAAATTCACCTGCCAATGTTCACGTAGTTTACGCTCAAAGTGTCAAGGCCAATACGAAGAATGCAGAAGTGAAAGATTTATTGAATGAAAATTCTCAAGGTGTTTTCATACGGTGTTCTGGAAATTGTAACAGGAGGCAAAATCCTTCAAGAGGACAAGAACGATACCAATCCGAAATTTCGAAGGATACTGCTGACGAAAGTCACTTTAAAGAAAGCGTAGAAGACGTTGAAGTGTCAGCTTCAGAAAATTTGGAGTCAAAAGAGAAATTATTGAGAAGAGACGAAAGTTCAGTACCTAATGCACCTGTAAGAGGTGGTAGACGTTATCAGGCAGTAATTAATAAAAATCAATTTAGTGACTCAACCGATAATCCATCATCAACAATTCCACTGGAAAAACGTCCAGGATACGTGGACATAGTTTATGCCGATAGGAAGGACCAGAAAGTGAAGCATTTTGGAAATCTAAAAATTGACTCTGACCAGAATATTGAGGTGTACAGCTTGGACGACATCGTGAAGGTATAGAAGAGCTAAATGAATAATATTGATTAATTGTAATTACAATGATTAATTAATTAAAAATTATTTTCAAGGTCTTGCGAGAGAACAGAAGATATATCATTCATAATTTCACCGAAGGAGAGTCCTTGCTGAAAAGAAACAACTTGGAAAGGATCGCACAGGAATCTAATAGAATAAAGGACCTTATTAGATATGCAAAGAATTACCAGGAGAAACACGGTTACTACGAAGAGGGTATGCAATTAATTTACCACTATGGCGGTTTGAATACCAGTAGCAAGACAAGCGAGGGGTCGGAGAACGAAAAGTCTAATGAAACCAGAAGAAAAAAGAGGGATCACTCCCAGGATGAATCCGAGGAGGTAAACAGGAAGATTGACATTGCCCAATAAGTATATTGTAAATTATAAAATAAATTTCAATAATCCAGGATGACGTGATGCACGTAATACTGAGGATCCACATACCACTACTTCATGTAAAAGCTGGTTACGTTCTCACGGGTAAGGTTGGCGAGGAACTTCTGCGCGGTAATGGTCTACTTCATGGAAACTTCAGTAAGTCTTACTAATAAAAAAAAACAACAATTCATTGCATAAAAAAAACCATTACAACTTTTAATTAAAAAAAACTTCACTTTCACAGCCCACCTAACCGGCGACTTCACCCTGGAACTGAAGAGGATTGAAGATACTAATGAAATGATAGTGAGAGCAGCTCGTGCAAGATTGACCTCGAGAAGCAGACAGATTCACCTGGATGGTATGGATGATAAAGGACCAGTGAGGTCAATCTTAGTTCACGGTAAGTGAATACGTCGCGTCATTGCGCATTCACAGGAAGTCGTACCAGGTGGTAGATCAGGAAGAACGACAAATTCCATTGATGAAAGTTTGTACGAGAGTTTCTGCCAAGCCAGTAGTTTTAATAAATATCAGTGTTATCCGTATGTCATGCGGGTTAGACTACACAGCGCCATCTTGGTTGGCTCAATGCAGAGAGAACGTTACGTAAAGTCATCAGACGATTGCGTGCTGCAGAGTAAAGAAGTGCCCAAATCTTCCTGGTGACTCTACGTTCCAAACATCTTGGACTGATACTTCATCCTTCATCCTAATCTGGATCTGTCAGTCTCTATAATCATGCTTGGACTCACATAATTCTTTTATAATGATCTTCACTGAAAGGGACTTATCTCTTCACCTGGAACCTGTTGTAATCAATGAATAGCTATAAGCTCACTGGTCAACACTGTCACTACAGTAACTTTCCTTTGTAGGTTTAATGGCTGCCGAAGCAGTAGCCGCCATGTTGGCTGACGACCTAGCTAGTAAAGCTTTAAGTGAAAAAATGGCTGATTCAATGATTTACAAGATGTATAAAACACTGCCTATTGAGTGACAACAATTCTGGTTGTTATATAATGTAACGATTAAGGTTTTTATTTATATATTTATAAATAGCACCTATCACACTGTACACAGGTAATCTATATAATTATATACTATAATTATTGTTCATTAATGCTCCCTCTTTTTTTCAATTGGTATCCAGCTTCAATTTATCTGTCAAATTTGACAGCTGTCATCCTTTCCTACAACTTCGTACCTCGATTCAGTATCAACTGCCAAAGTTCTTCAGATGACTCAGACGTTTGGCTCTGACAGACCTTATAGATACTTTATGAAGAAACTTTTCTAATTAAAAATAATTCCTATCGACATATCAATGCAATGGCTTGATTAGCATCAGGACAAAGGCTGGCTGTATAATCTATGTAATTATCAACGTCCCATGTATAACAATAATTCCCGGATGGAGGAGATTCCAACGTCCATCCGGAGTGCATTAACGAGAAGACTCGTCATGAAGGATTTGTCAATAATTGAGTATGGGTACCAACAAGTTACGGCCCTGACTGAGTTAAAAGGGGGCATTCTACCGTGATAAATTCACCTAGTGCCTGTCAGAGTGGGGTACACCTGGAGAAAGTGCACTTAGTTTATAAATACAACCATACTGGGGCCATCGTACGCATTTTCAATATCGCCACTGACAATATTGCAATTGGTTGACTAAAGGTAGAACAATATACATAGTCCTGTGTATACAAAGAAAAAGAAACGTGGATACAACGATTATGAATACCTTGATCGGCTTCCTGATATTTGCTTCCTGGACGAGAATCGCCTTATCGGAGTTGCGTGAGTATAAATGTTTTCTAGAAACTTGATAAATAATCAATGTGATTCAATGTCCATTCCTCGTATCATTCCATATAATTACAATGTGTCACTATAGTAATTAATATTAATATCAGTGTTTTTATAATCTCTAATAACTTTTTGCCTCAACGTCTACCATGTCATTTTAATGATTCCAGCTGTTGCTGGAGAATTTTATTTCGTTCCATTGTATACGTAGTAATGCAGGCACGTATAGTATAGGTGAATTTAATGAAGGAATGGCCGTCGACCAAGACAGCCAATTCACTTTCTCAACTGGCGCACTTTCGATTTTAAGTCCAGCCAAACAAAAACGTTGTAGGCAGCCAAGAGATTCTTATACCTTGTTGCACTTTTACTCGTGTATATAGACGAGCAACTTTGTCTTTACGAGAAACTAGCTAAACTTTTCCACGTTTGCCATTTCTTGTGATTACCGTTACGACGACAGTGAGGAATGGCCGTGGGACTTACTGTCGAAAGTGTTTATATCGTGGCCCCTTAGGAAATGAAAAAAAATTCAGTATACTAAGAAAGAGTTTTTGACTAATTAGTCATCCTAAGAAAATAAGTCATTAACACTTAGAAAGTACAGAGTACACCTTTTTCTTTATACATGATAAAAATACACGAATAATGTTAACAGTCAGGACACGAAGACTAATGTGGTAATATTTTTAAAAATTTTATTAGCACCTGGTGTCACATCCTGTCCACCTACTAAGGATCTTAATCAGTACAACAAATGCATAATGAAACAACTGGAAGCCATTACTCCTTATTTGGCCAAGGGTATACCTACCCTTAAACTTCCTGCTTTGGATCCTTTGCTACTTCCATCTTTGACGGTGGACAGAAATCTGGAGGCTTTGAAGATCAAGGCTAATATGACTCAGATTCGTGTTTATGGCGCTACCAACTTCCTTGTGGATGAGCTCAAGGCCAATCCTGAAGATCTAACAGTAACCATTAGAGTTCAACTACCTTATATACATGTGAAGGGCGATTATGACGTTCAGGGACGACTTTTGCTCCTGCCCCTCAATGGAGTAGGCAGTTTCAAAGGAAATTTTAGTGAGAAAAGATACATATCACATATCTATATAATTGAAAATAAGAATTTGTTTTGATTGGTCCAATTCAACTGTTTCAGCTAACACACAAGCTCAGGTGAATGCCAAAGGCAAGGAGGTCGCAGATAAAAATGGTGTGCAGAGAATACAAATTGATCAACTCACTACGAAGATTCGTGTTGGCGATGGTAACATTAAATTGAGAGCACAACCAAACCATGCTTTGGCAGGTAAACAGAAAGAGAACAAAGACAAAATCATTAATTACTTAAGAATTATATATGTAATAATCATTCTTGTTTCCATAAAGCCGACGCTGCTGCCACCTTCTTCAATTCAAATCCAAGAGTCGTCCTGGACATAGCAAGTCCCATAATCGAAGACACAGCAGCTACCATAAGCAGAGCTTTGGCAGCACGTGCACTCGGTGTCTTGAAGAAAGAAGAGTTGATTCCCTAGTCATTAGTTTTCAAGAAATATAAAATCTTGTTAATTAATTAGTAGAATAGTGTCAATGGTAGAGCCAAAACGAGACTGCGCCTGAACGACGTTAATTGGGCAAATAAAGATTCACTTTTTTTTTTTAATAATTACAACAAACTCAAAGTATAATTAATATGACAAACATTTATCATGATCGAAGGATTTATTGTGTTTTTATTACACTGGGAATAATTCGTCATACGTGAATGATCTTGTGATCTTGTTAGCGACGTCAGTGAAGAGGTCAGCCAATGAAGTTTCAAGTACTGGCCTCAGTTCCTCAACGAATAATGCACTGTTTGCATTCAGTACCTGATTACTAGCAGCACCTGAAGGAAATTAATAATTATCAAGACCTGCTGATTATATTAACTAAGCAAAGAGGAAAAAAATTGTTAATACGAGGACGACAGCCATTTAAATCTTATATCAGCCAATGAGAACAATGACCCAAGAACCTAGACCCAAATGGCCATTACGTGCTCGTCGTATTCGTGACAGGAATCACTAACGAAACCATCTTCCTTGAGCTCTTTTCCATTTCACATATATCTATCTCTATAAAGACTTACCACCTTAATTCTGCAAGCATACCAACTGTTTCTCCATATACACAGCTGTAGCAAACTTCACGAAATGCACTAGGAGTTTGTATTACTTACCAAGAATTGGATCACCACCAAATAAATTATTCAGATAGACACTGGCTGTACCAATTTTAATAGCCAACTTCATACGTTCAAAGTCCAGGTACTCTCCATTATTCCTATAAACCTTCCTGGCTCTCAGGATAACGTCCGAGTCGTAACCAGCTGCAAGAATTGGATATATATTATTGACTAAAATATCAAACTGATTCAGACTACCGATTTCAAGCTTACTAAAGTTTCCTGTGAGGTCGCCATTTCCAGAAAGTCTAAGAAGAAGGACTCTGGCGTCTATTTGATACTTGCCACGAAAGCTAAGCCTGTCAAAGCTCACTTTAAATGTGAACAGCACGTCGTCAACGTTGACCTTTAGATCACGTACTTTAAAGGTCGAAGGTCCAGCCACCTGGATGGTGATTTATACCCAGTGGTAATTAATAAAAAAAATCAAGTATAATCAATATTTTTATATCTAATTATATACAAATTTTATTTTCTAGGTATACCTTGATATCTGTGAGATTAACGTCCAGCCTCGCTCCTGATGGTCCTCTGAGTAATCTGACCTGGTCTAGATACAAAGGTTCAATTGGAGGCGCATCAAGTTCCGGAATTCCATCAGCAAGCTTTCCTCTTAACGATTCAATGGAATTGGCAACGCATTTATCTATTTCTGGATCTGTCCTCTTACACGGCTTAATATAAGGCGCTACAAAAAAGAATCAAGGTTCTTGATCCAATAAGGAAGGATCCATGCAATATGTTAAGGACGAATAGATCATATGCATAATTTACATTTCCATATATATATGTAAGTAAGCAATAAATTATTTATTCTATATACGTTGTTACATATATACGTCCAGGAAATCATATTGTTTTGTACGAAATTCCTTTGTTTTTTCTTAGTTCACTTTATTTCTATTTTATTATTGCTCTGGCAAATACATTTTATGATTAGTAACTTTGCAGCGTTGAAAATAAGAAAAATGGATATACTCACGTAACGCGCCAAAAATAGTTCTCGTGAGCGTCGCTACGAGGCTGAAAAAAATGAAGAATAAGAGACGTAAAAGGATGTTGAAAAAAACGATAGATAAAAGAGACAAAATCAAGATACAATTAATGTTCAATTATACTGAATAACGGCCGAGTATCCCTAATAATCTCTGCAACTTTTCCACTGTGCAGCGTCGCAACGCCAACCGAGGATCACCCGACGTCGTATTTCTCTTTATTTGATTTTAACAAATTTTCTCCTTTTTTCGAATCAGTATTATTCACACAAAATCAATGAGGTTAGGACGTCGCTGATATTTCCACAAGATATTTTGCTCGTGTGAAATCTAAAGCGAATCAACTGAATGTCACGTAGGTTTAACATTTGATGGAGGTAAATTCTTTTTAATTGCGTTATCCTCACTTTATTATTAATTCTTGTATGCATTATAAACTTATATCAAGATATTTTTTCTTCTCTCCCAATACTAATAGCTGCGTATCTTCGTACAAGCTACAAAACACACTTGTTATTCATCATTCAGAGAACGCGAAACTCAAGAGTATTATATAATTTCGTGCGTCATGGAAATCATGCCATAAATTGAAAAGAAGTTTAAGATGAAAAAGGTACAAATACACTCTAAGTATACTCATACGATATCGGTCAATGTGAATGCAAAAAATTATATTAAAATCTCAAAAGGCCCTACCAATTTTTTATGTGAAAAAAAATAGTCCCACAGTACCAAGATGTCTACCAACATAAATTAATATTAACTAACAGAAATATTTTATAAAAGTAAAAATCGTACCACGCGCGCACCAGTAGAGCTGACATGGTTGTCTATCGCGAGACGAAGTTGAACTCAGAATGTCTTAAAGTTACTTGAGTCGATAGAGAAGCCTGAACTCTGCAGTGTTAAGAAAATGAATGAAAGTCGAATAAAGGGAGAAACCCAAGAGAGAAAGAGAAAGGGAATAAAAATGAAAACTCAACCCATGGGATAATAATTGCACCAGGCTAAAGTACACGGGCTGTCATTATTGCACTAGGGTATTGCATTCGGGCGTTGTAGATTGCCTCGTGCTACTTGGTCCCTATTGGTTCGAGCCCAAGTTGCACTCCAGCTAACACCTGGAGAACGTAAGAGGTCCAGTTGGTATCTATGTAGCATGTATATGTTTTCACTGAACTTTTCCAGATATCCCACTGCTGAATTAATTCAAGTTTCTCTCTCTCACGTTCCTGTCTTCAGTCTGTCTCGTTGGTAAGTAATTTATTTACCATTGGATTCCACGTTTACTCTCACTTTTTAACCATCTTGCTACTCAAATGAGATGCTGACTCCTGTACGTGTTTCTCAGGTCCTTCATATGATTTGCTCTATCCAAATAAATTATAAAATCATTAACAAGGAAATTAACTCAAAACTAGATAATACAGTGACTCGATTATAAGCATAAATTGAATACTATTTAACATTTTGATTCAATCTGCCACAGAGGAGTTTATACCAGTCATATAGAATGGATCAATACAGCAACGCGTATGTCTATTTTATTCCACTTGTAAAGTTCACACGTCGACCTTCGGGGATTTTGCATTTTTTCTTTCATTCTGTAACTACTCATGTGACATACGTACATACATCATTTATTTTCTTACATACGTAATAGCACGAGATCATTACCTTATTATTAATTATATTACTATATTCCCAGATGCACGTTTCTCAAGCAGAATGTAGCACGTGTATCTATGTCTGTATTCTCGATAGTAATGTGATCTCTGTCGTAATCCCAGCTGCATTTTCCGCGTGAAATCTCGATCAGCAATGTATCCAGATATAGAAGCCAGGAACCAGGTGAACAGCTACCGATCAGGTATAGGTTGACCAAGTCCAAAGAGTAATTGGTAAAAGGCATTAGATGTATACTTGCTTACAGCAAGCTATCATAGAGTACTTAATGATATTGTAGGAAAATGTTGATTCCTAATAACAGGTAATAATCAATGTATTAATTGTTGAATATTTTGGTCAGGTCGTTGGGGGAGATCCCAAAAATAAAGGAAGTTGTTTATCAAGGAATTATATATTCCTTCATCATAAGCAGTTGATATATAGAAAATGACAGTGTGGTTTCAGCAAATGGTGGAGGGGATTGAAGTGTATCCATTCGATAGGCAGAGATCCAACCATGGCCTTGAACTTAGGTGAATCAGAATAATCCTAAGGCCATCCATCTAGTCAGGAATGTATATATAAGCCTGGGAGCGGTAAGAGACACAGAGTATTTCATTACATTTCGTTGCAGGCAGCTCATCGTGATTTAGTGCGTGGATTTTAATTGTTAGAAACACTGCCAAAGATGATGCTGGTTGCCATTGCTATTTGTATCGTGCTATTGGGGAACGTTGCTATTGCTGAAGTCCGTAAGTGGCTTTAACGATAATTATCGTGTACAGTAGCTTTGTACAAAGAATCCTGTTGGTTGTTACTGGTGAATTTTTAATTTTTATATTATCTTGCAGCTTCTTATATTCATGTGTGCGGAAGGAAAAATCCTCAGCTTAATGATTGTATCATAAAAAGCGTTGAAACCCTTAGAGGGAAACTTCGGGACGGTATTCCTGAGCTTGAAGTACCTACGATCGAACCTTTAAAACTTAAGAGGATCGCCTTGTCGGATACGCCAAACTTTGTAGCCATTGCTCAGGATGTGAAGCTTTATGGATTGTCTGACTTCACTGTTACTTCGTTGAAGACTGACTTGGAGAATAAGAGGATCGACTTGAATGTTGTATTCAAGGATATAAAGATGAATGCTGACTATGATGTGTCTGCTAAAATTGTTGTGCCCATTGCTGGTACCGGACCTATTGATATAATAGCAGGTATGAGTAAAAGATATTAGAGATCAATTATAGTTGTTATTTCTTAGAATGATCATTGGTCGTAATAACTTTAGTATAATAGTCATTAGTATTTTTTATATGTGCTTTTAACGTTTAATGATTATTTTATAGATGGCGTCGCTGCTAGGGTGACTTTGAAATTCCAGCTGGTCAATCATAAAGGGAAGACGTATATGTATTTCCCATCGATGACGATCAAACTCACCATAAAGGATTATACTTCACACTTTGTACCACGTGAAGATGCAAATAGTCCGCTGGCCAATGGTGTCAACGCAGCTTTGTCGAACAGCAGACAGGAAATCATAGAGACCATCACACCCAACCTGGAAAAAGTTATATCCGAACAGATCTTGGAGTTCGCCAATAAGATCTGCAAACACTTCACTTATGAAGAATTGTTCCCTGATCGCGAATAAATTGCGTTAAATTTTGTGAATTCGTCTCACGAGACAGATTATTCAGACTGGGCTAATATATACATGTAGAGACGATCTTGGCTTCATCAACTCTTGTTGCTGGTTCAACTAGGCTTCAGAAGATATCTAGTTCACAAATGTGAAACACTTTTGCAGACTTTGGACGATGAGTTTTATCATCTGTTAAGAAAAAAAAAGAATTAAATGATGCCAAGGATATACGTATTGTAAATAATACAACCACTTACCTCTTATAATGGAGAACTTCAATGAAGTTATGTACGCTTCATGTAATTTTTCTTATTCCTGTTATCCTGTGGCCTTCATATTTTGCATTAAGATTTGTTTTGTGAGTGAGGATATATAGTGAGTTATTAAAATATCTTTATATTTGGTATAACGTCTAATCTACTTTATTTTTATTTTAAACATTTCAATCGCGGCTACATTATAATAATATTGCGTGACTCCAGAAACATCATTTTAAATAATTATCCTTACATAAATATTCATTATAATACTACAATGTCTTGCTCGATATTGGTGGAATTTTATGTTCAAGAAATACTATTCGATTATTATTGACTATCGGTTTGACTATCAAAGGAATATTTTAATTTTACAAATCCGGTTGCTGGGCAAGTACAGACTAATTTTTGGTTTTTTAACGTCAGGACATATAATAAGCGTCCTTGCTATTATTTTTTATCTTTTATCATTCTCAGAGGTAGCGTCTAAGTAAATCTAGATATCTGATAAAAAGAACCATAAGAGAAAAGAGGAACGAGAATCTAATCGTCAGGGAACAGTTGCTGATATGTGAAGGGTCCTACAATGTTGTTTGCTATTTGGAGAAAAGCTTCTGACAATGCTTTCTCAATAAGGGGTTGAAGTTCACGAATGAAAGCATCAAAATTGCTGTTAATTGCAGAATTAACAATATCACCAAGAGTGCGTTCACCACCAAATAGATTCTCCAGAAATAGATTTCCCTTTCCAATTGAGATCTTCATGCGGAAATCAGAGAAATGAAGGTGCTCCTCTCCATCATCTCCTTTAAGAACTTCACCCTGAAGCTTTACTGCTCCGGTACATCCAGTAAAGTTGCCTTTCATTGGTCCAGATCCACGGATTGGTAAAAGAAGAACCCTTCCATCAACCTGATACTGTCCATCGATGAATAAATGTGGTAGATCAACATCAACCTCAAAGCGCAGTAGGTTCAGGTCAATCCTAAGGAAAAATATTCACAATTATTCAACAAGACTAATTACATACTGGAAAGTTTTTCAGGTATTCAATACATTCTATACCTGCAGGCACTCCAGTACTTTCCTGTTTGAAATCTAAGCATTATATACTATGGGTAACAATAACATCATTTAAAAAGTGTCCCTGATTTCTCATCCAAGATTGCTTAATCAATCCAATACGTTCTTACCACCAATAACATTACTGCCATGCCGTCCTCGTATTTTCATAATATTTCATATGAAGTATCCATCCGCTATATATTACAGTATATACGTTCAAACTCTCTACACTGTATACAATTATTTTCTTTTTGTATCATATAGCATTTTGTTTGTGTCATGGCCGCACGCAACTTCTTAACCACCGTTGGAATACGAACGAGCTATTACGATGAGCTGCTATAGTTATTTATTCATTGCCAATTGATGCTCAACACTTCGTATACGGTAAGCACAATATTTTTCATTAACACTTAAACAATTTAATGTCTCATCCATTCTATTTTTAGAACCCTCGACATCCGTCTTCTAGATAAATTTTAAAAATAAATCTCAATATCTATTATACGTATCGATATTTCGTTTAACGGTGATGGTCATTAAAATTTGAATTCAACGGTTTTTTAGAAAGCGACTAACTTCACTTCGTTTCAGAGAATCACACAGTAGCCGCCATTGAAATTCTACGTATGTACAAAAGAGTTTGGCGCGTGCTAAAAACGTAACAATTAAATTCTCCAAAAATGGAAGTCCAAGCAATGACATACGGATCGTTTTGCGACACAGCAAGTTTCTATGCAGCGAAAGGAAGATTCGCGAAATTCCATTCGTTATTGTCGATCGTGCAATTGAATAAAATCAATGGATAATTATCCTGGATACGTGAGCATAATCGGTATCCATATTAGTTTATCAAATTTCTATACAACCGATCTTATTGGATTTCATAATGTCTAAAATTACAGCTTAAAAGCAACTGTTATGCGTTAATGAAAACTAGAAGCAAGATTTGTTATGCGCAATCGTATTATTCAGACATTATGTAATACCCTGTTACACCTTAAGCACCTATACACGCTACACGTCATTATACTTGTTCGTACTGGCAATTAAGTTTCATTATTACTAGTTTTACTCGGCGCTAAGTGCACGAGAGTATAGATCTTGGAAATTTATAACATTCTCAGAGAATCATTAAGCAATATATCTTTTTCAATAGATAAATATGCATTGTCAATTTTCACTGTGGATTCTAGTGCATTGCATGTAACTCATACTAGAATGACTAGTTGTGAAGATACGGATAAGATTGTTGGCTCTATATATACGTTAATTGTTGATAGACGATTTTTTAATTACAGTTAAGAAACTTACTTCAATCTTCTGACGTTGAAGTCGCTTGCGCCATAAGCATGGACGTCCTTTGCTGTTATCCTTATACCGGTTCCTTCGGCTGCCACCAATTCCTTCAGCAAGAGCGGTTCCAGGGCAGGGATGTTGTACTCGGGGACGCCCTTCATCAAATATGGTCGCAGATATTCCACGCTTTGCGTGATGCAAGTTTCTACTTGAGGGTCCTTCCTCTTGCAGACGTGCAGAAATTCCGCTGTGTAAATACAAATAATTGTTTCATCCACTTATGCGAATTTAAGAATTTGAAATTGTTGAATTTAATTGATTTTAATTATTTTTAGAGAACAGCGTCGAATATTGTATGGGTAAAATTTGCAATTTCACGTGTGCTCAAAATCGAATGAAATGCATTCCAAAGGAAATAGGGCTGATGACGATAAAGAAAGTTTGCCCGATGCTAGAATTTCACTAGAGGAGAGAAACTAAATGTTTCTGGTAACTGCAAGCTAATATTTAAACTTTTATAATTGTATGATATATTTTAACAAAATGATTTTTTACTCACGTAGATCTACAGCCGAGACGGCACTGGCGATGCTCAGAATTGCAACAATTGGAAGAATCATTTTCACAGACGTAAATATGTCGACCGATACTTTCTTTAAATGGCCAGATTTCTATTTGGAACTCCTTCAGCAACGAATCGCAAGTCGGGAATAAATAGTTCAGGATGGTCTGCTTGGAAATGGGTAAAATGAAGCCGACACGAGGACCTTATAGACATCCCCACCCTTGTTGGACTGGTGAAACCATTGTTGTTAGTATCATTGTGTCAGTGCGATTCAAGCACACGGATACTAAGAAAGTGAAGACTTAAGTTCACTCGGTTGACTTTGGCCTTCGACGATGGTGGCCGTCAAGCACGTCTCGCTCGTGAGGGATTAAGAATTTGCGTCAAATTCTGCGAATATACCCATATAGCATATGCATGCATTTTATGTGACTCTAAGGAAGAAAACAAAGGAACAAAAAGTATCTTACAAACGATGATACGAAGCGAAATAACAAAAAATAAATAAGGACTGGTAAACTTTTAGTACAACCAGCATACATGGATGAATTGCAGAATTATACTTAAGCACACGCTTAAAAATTTCTTAACGACTCTTCCTATTTTCTTGAAAATTCACTCAGTTGCTCTTGTACTTAAGAAATTACACCCAATGTTACATCCATTGGACTTTGGATAATGAAGCCTCAGAAACGATGAATCTATAAAATTTCTATTATTCCAGAAAATTCACACAGAACCATGAGTTTCTTATGATTACCAAGAACACAAATTAATTTTCATAAATTCCTGAAGAAATCTGGAATACAAGTTAACAAACATTTTATAAAATTATCTTGTATCCTCCAATTGGGTAACAGATACAAGAAATCGTGTCGCACCGTATGAATTAGTGTTTACAATGTTTCATAAGTATTCATTGAATACACTCGTAACAATCAATCAAATGATCGGTTAGAATCAAAAGCAAGGAATGATCATGACAGGTCAAAGGAGTCGTTCAAGCTATCAGAGGTATTGCTGACATAATTATTGCATAATATGGCAGGACTCCCTGAATAACAGAATGAGTCTCATTATGTCGGAAATGATGAGAGGGTCTGACTGGGACATTATCTCAAAAGCAGAAATTGCCAAGCAGATTCCCCTCGCCGCTCTTATGACATATCCAGGTTGCTTCGAACTTGAACATCATCACCGAGCTTAAAATTGACAAAGTAAAAATGATAAATCACTACAAAGATGCCCTTGGAAAATATTCAGAATTTTTGCAATTTTTCAATTATATAATTTCACTCTGTTTTAACTAAAAAAGATACTCATAAACGTCTCTGTTTTACTTTTAGAAATTCCAGAAGCTGAACGTCCCCTTGATATGGGCCAGTCCATTTTTTATATTATTGTCAACAACAATAACCCTGTTCTTTTATGACGTGCTGGGCACATTATTATAAATAAATTATTCATCAGTGATGTCGCCAAGAGATTGTAAGATCGACCTTTGTCCTAGCTCGTGGATACGTGGAAATTTCATTGAGCTATGTGACGAGTGACACAAGGAAACACGTCATTATGAAGAATGATAATAATTTGTGAATTTTATTTGGCTAATTCTTACGTCAAGCAGATGTCTAAACTAGGTAATAAATACTGGAATATGCGTGTAAGACAGTTTTGTCTTTTTCCTTTATTTTATTTTTATATCCTCCCACCAGACACAACTGTCCTGGTGGAATTGTACGTAGTTTTGTAATATCTTGGTTCCGTCATATTTTCAGGAAGCAAGGCTGCAGGAGGTATAGGCGAGAATTAAATATTACTGTCACGCATTCAAGAAACACACGGCATTCCAAATGGTGAGGCTTTGCGAAACAAATGCAGCTGCGTCACTCTATTGTAACTTTATTCAATAAATACACGCGTACAAAAGGAAAGGAATGAATCCAAAAAAAATAAAGTACAAAAATTAGGTACAAAGGGTATGGTGTCCCAATAAGACTACGATGGGACTGACTGAAGGTACCAATCTAAAATTTATATGGTCTTATAAGATTTGTATAACGCTTAAATATCATAATTATCAATGGGTGATAGTGATATGAGTTAATGTCATTATCATTGTGTTATACATTGATTTATGAGTGGACGATGATCACCTGTGTTTGTTAGATAAAAAGATTTTAGAACATATGGATGTGGCAATAGTAAAGATCATTGCAAATTTTATCTACTCCAAGAGACAATGTTCATGAAGAATTTTCGAGTATGGACTTTCATCTATGATCCTGTCAAGAAGTAGGAAAGCTGTCTGAAGTTGCAGTACATACATAAATAAAAATAACTTCTGGAAGGACCGTTAGATTAGAAGACAAACGATAATTAGACATTTTCCCGGTTTCTTCAACTGTCAGGTATGTTTCCTTTCATTTAAAAAAATTGTCCCCTTGACATCCGGTAGATTTCCAAAATCTATTTTTCCTTCCTTTCATTCATCTTACAGAATGCGAAGAAAATTACTGTCACGAATTTTTGTTCGTATTAACGACGTAGTTTCTTTCTTTTAATCAGAAATCCAAGCGTCATACGGAACCTGAGAAAATAGTTTCTCAACGAAAGCTGTCATGACCTGGACCAACTTTCTGCGCAGATCCGGTTTCATCTCCTTTAATAATTCCTGACTGTTGCTGTTGATGAACAGATTCAAGGCAGCTTCTGCAATGAAGAATTATACGTAGAAACAAGGTACTTATATAATATACAATTTTTTATTATACAAATATTTATTTATGCCTATACTTACGTAGAATTGTGTTGCCATCGTGAACATTCTCGACGCCCATCCTGATATTTTGTACGCTGAAGTCCATTTTGAGTTGCTGAAGTCTCAGGTACTGACGTCCATGAGCAGAGAATGGTTTGGCCCTAATGAATACCTTAGCCTTTACACCCTCTGCGAAAGGAATTGCCAAATTGAAAGAATGAACCGATAAGTAATCAGAACAAAAGGAACTTACAATGGAAAGTTGAGACAAAAAAGTTCTTGATGCACAAAGGATCGACTTGGAAACTCCTGTGCATAAGCTAATTGACACTCTTAACGCGTATGTGTCATTATGCAGTATACAATTTATGGATATATGTACTTTGTTCCAGAAAAAAAAAGAAATCTGAACAAGTAAAGATTCATCAATGAATGACTCAAATTTGTGACAAAGAGTCGTGAAGAATTCCTAAAGAAAAAAGTGAACGGAGTCCATCTTCGGAACAAGATTTTCCTTAGTACACGAGTGTACGACTGGTTGCCTAGCATGAGGCAGCAATAATCTTGAGTGCAATGGCGGGAAGTAAGAATTTCTTTGAAAATGAGTTTAGCGGTGAAAGTCGAAAGTCAAAATTAACACAAGCATCATAAAAGTTGCAAAACTCTCTAGACGTCAAATAATTTCAGGTACATTAAATTACGTCTCTACAGTCATTTAGTAGATGATTTAATAATGATTATTGATACCAACCATATTCTCCCCAATAGTCTCCAGCACCACTGGCCTGGACCAGAATAAGAGTTCCACTCGATCTGTACTTAGCGGCTGCCCTGATTCTCGGAATGCTCAAGGCGAGCTGCAGCTGGACTTCATCATCGGATAGACGCGTCCTGAGTCCTGTTACTCTCAGGGCAGAGACACCCTTAGCAGCGACATCCTTAAATTGTGCTCTGTAACCGTCGGGACCTCCTCCAAGAGCAATGTGAACTTCATCAAGTATTATTGGCTCCACTTCAGGATACCCCAACTGTGGCAGACCTGAAATGGCGAACGAGACTTTTAGTGAAAACAATTTATTAAAAAGTTAGTGTGTCGCATGCTATTCACATTTGAACTTTCACTGTTCCTATCTTATGGTCTCTATACTATGTGATATAAAGGCTACAAGTCAAAAGCCTGAAAATGCTATGTTAATCTTCTCTTGAAAATTTAGCTAGTTATAAAAGTCATTTAGATTTTGCATAAGAATTTGTATGTTATTAAATGATTTTTTTTAGACCACTGATACTCCAAAGTACTTCAGCTCGTCAAATCGTGACCGAACTACCGTGCTAGTCCGGTATGAAGACTCTGAGTGAAATGTAGGACACTGGGTAACCATTCAAATACACCGTTATAACCTGCTTTTTTGCGCTCCCAAGTTTTGCTCATCCGAGCAGAGTATTACGCGTGAGTACAAACGATATGGAGAATTCAATATAAACCCAGCAAACACAATAATACATGTAATACAAAATAATACTGTATGCTAGTTTTAATTTAGCACTCACAATGATGCATAACGTCAACGTAACAGCGCTGTTATATTGACATTACAAAATGAATGAAAAATTACAACATGCATGTATATGTAATACTGTGTTTGCTAGGAAATTAAACACCCTCTATAACGTTGATGAAAGATCAATAATAATTTCAGATAAACTATTTTCCATACCATGACGAAAATGCTCGGTCAGGACGTTGGCGGATTTGGCCAAGCAGCTCTCTAGCTCAGGATCATGTCGTGAACATGGCTCCAGGAACTCCAATCCTTTGTACTTGCCAATGGCATTGACTCCTACCAGGAAGAAGCAGGAGTAAGCACACAGTATAAGAACACCCTTCATATTCATCTTCCTGATCTTCAGTCTTCTTATGCTTCCTTGACTTCCTGCTTCTATCACCTTGTCTTGATTGGATTCTACCAATCAGTACTATTGAACCTCTTCACGAAGAATGACCGGACTCTCCTGGTGTCAGAAGACTTATAGTGCCTTGACATTGCCCCCGCTATGGTGGAAGTTCGTTAGAGTGGGGCCCTGACGACCCAGAGACTTTCTTCAAAAGCAATAGCAACAAATTACTTGGTACGATACCTAAGTGTAAAACACAGGAACTGATTCTTAGGCTGGTATATATGAAAATGATAAGGATTCAATAAGTCCAATTGATAATATGATCTTGGTCGTCATGGGATTCCAGAAAGAAATTATCTCATCAGTTCTCAAAGCGTTAAAATTTAATATTAGTTTGACTACTCATAAATGGCGCACTGTAAGTGATAGCTGTTGCGAAATTTCACATGCAATTTCGCACTAATCGACCATAAAAATGTAAGTCGCATTACAGAAGAAAGCGTTCAATACGTCATATGAATAGACGTCACACGTGCTGTAGTACATGACATAGTTAATAATGTGCAGGCCCGTTAAACAAACGGTTGTAATCTTAGATTATATTTATAAGGCTTCTCCTTATTGGACCTAGTGAAAATTAACATTGGGGAACAAGATACTGGTAGTGTAGCTTGTAGTTTTGATTTGTGACTGAGGGAGAAACTTTTTAAGTATCACAGTGTAATATTTGTATTTTGTAAATGCACAGGGGACTGAAATCCATAGAGGTGACAGAAGAATGTGGGGTCGGAGACCGGATTGCTTGAGAAGATCTCAAGGTAAGCAGCTTCCTGAGCAGAGGAGGAAACTCATACCTACCACCATTATTACCTGCTCTCCTTCTTTTTTTCGTGGATAAACAAGAGAAAAAGGAAGCTGGCAACTAGGTAATAAAAAATGTAAACCGCTTTACTCAGTCGAGAGAAATGATCTGTCATGATTCGCCATTGCTGATTCTGTGTTCTTTTGATAGTTTCTGCCGATACGTGGAGATCTGCTGGTCTGACAATTATTATCAGTGTACTTGGAATTCAGAGGCGTAATAATTTCTGGAGCTGACTATACTTGTAAAATAGTACTGACAATTGATAGTCTGGATTGTTTTGAATACTAAGGAAGACGTTTGCGTAAGAGTATGAGATCAAGATCAGAATAGTCATTAGATTTAATATTAAATCAGACGATGACTTGTATTTTATTTACATATACTACAAATGGTATGTACAGAATAATTTTTTTTAGAATCCACTGTAAAAGTCGATTCGAGTCTTCCTCTTGGGATTTTGAAAGGTCCTGTAGTTGAGTACCAGGCTGCTACCGAATGCTGGTAGCATATTTAATGTCTAGTTTTTTAACAGACATTATGGTAATACGCAGACGGAATTTTTAAAGAGTTCTTGGCCAACTTCATATTCTGGTGAGTCGTTAAAGTTTTATATTGTGTATTGGAGAACCTGGAGAACACGATAACTGAGGCTGACCATGTTTTTCAGGAAGCTGGTGCTGTACTATTCCTGGCACTTCTCTTTGAGCTCTGGATGATGTTCTCAAAAGGAAATTTTTTAAAAGCTTTACCAAAAATGTCAGTAAACGCATTTGATACCAAGTCATTGATGATCGGTCTGGTAACGCTGAATCCTGGTTGCCAGACGCCATTGATGATCCTGTCTAAGATGGCTTCCAGGACCTCTCGACCATAAAGAAGATGTGAAATGTGCAAGGCCAGGTCACGGATTGATTGAACGTCCACACGAACCTGCATTTGCGACTTGGGTGCCATCGTGATAGTCGTCGTCTGGATCAGGTCATCTGAAACCAAATCATCATTTTCCTTGTGAACCAGGTACCTAGCTGCTTACATAGTCGGTCCACGAGTCAAGTAGCTTAAAGTGACAGATGGGACACGTGTTTCTTGCTAGGAATTCTCTAGTAACAAAATTTGACAATTATCATTGTTCTTTTGCTAGAGGTTACTCATGATTCTGCATTGATTTCCAATGACTTACAACACATTGCCTTTGGCACAAAAATCATTGATGTTGGTAAACTTTGTTATAGGCCTTGCAGTTTTCTATCTGTCACTTTAAACTATTTCATTTGTGGACCAACAATACTTATGATTAGGTCACTAAATTCATTTCTCCTATTCAGGCCAAACGTCAAGCACGGAGTGATCAGTCATTAGCGATTCAGTATACCAAGCGTCATAGAAAATATTAAGTCCTAAGAAGACATCACGAGGATGATCTCATCCATATTTGATCAGCTGTTCAGTCACTTAAAAATTGGAGAAAGTATTAATTGATCTAACGGTATATTTTTGATAAACTTACAAAGAGTCAAGGTGAACTTTCCTCTGTTGTTCATCCGTGAACCCAAAATTGCACCAGTGAACTCGTAATCACCAGCCAGATGCTTTTCTGGGAAGCTTTGAGTATATCTCACCTGGCATAAATAAGAATGACAGAAAATCATCGAGTAATAATTATCTATTAATTATTAATGTTTTAGGTAAAATCAGCTATTCACCTTATAATTTGGAAGGTCGCTCACGAATTTTGTTACTTTGCTAGAAGACCATCCACTTTCTGTGACATTTTTGAGCGTCACGGTGAAACCAAGATTTGGTAAGCCACGTGATGTACTCACTTCCCTTGCAAAGAAAGGATCAAAAGGCTCCACACCATATTTTGATAATCCCGTCTTGAAGTAAGGACGTATGGCGTTCAGACCTTCACGGATGCAAGGATCGAATCCTGGTAGATCGGGATGGCAATCCTTGAAATTATCCTCTACGGAGTATAAGAAAAGAGTAATTAGAATGGAGAAAGGTCATAGAATTGATAGTGAATTTCTCGGAGAGAAAGACTCCAGTCAGTGTATACACGAGAACGTATGACCATTCAATGATTTCGTGTATGATTGATCATTTATTTTTATTTTTATCTCAAGAAGCAAAAATTACTTCATAAAAAAACTTACTACACGATGATTCAGCTTAACCATCTAAACCACTTTCACTCTTATGAATTAAATTTTGTTAGCGTCCATTACGTACGGTATATTCTAAAGGCAAATATAGTCGGGGATATCTTCATTCTATTTTTTTTGTAGAGAAGAGGAATAAAATTTTTTTCTCGTGAGAAACAGATTTTGGGATTCTTAGTGAAAGCCATGAAAATACTTTCCTCCGTGTTGTTTTCTTATTGCACGAAATTATATAAACCTCACGCCTCGTTTTCACTTCCACGAGAAGGTCGCTTTGGCTGTTTGAAATTTCGAAATTTACGTAACGACTACGAATTATAAAAATTATTTGACTCGTAATAATTTTTATAATCAGTTATAAACGAAAATTATCAAACGACAGTCGCACCCTAAGCGTTTCTCACTGTTACTATGAAATCTAAGGTTTCAATCCTTTCGGATTCCATAACCATCAACCACCATATAAGAAATAACAATTAATCCTATTCTTACCAAATTCTCCAGATGAAAATCCAACAATGTTTCCCAGCAGCAACAATACCACTGGAAGGACAGTGACTCCAGTCCCCAAGAACATGTCAATCAGGAGTGAAGTTCTCGTATGAGGTCTCTCAAGTCGCTCTGATACAGAAGTAATGCACGTTTCCATTGGAGCAGTAAGAACGTGTGTCGCTTTCACTCTCAGCAATGCATCTACCAAAAGAGACTGGAAGGTAGACAAGTAGATCCGTTGATTTTCAAGAATGATTACGCAAGTTTCCACCGCCCCGTCACTATACAAAACTGACCATTCAGATAGTAAATAAAATTACGGAGAAGTGGTCAAGTACCGAAAAAGGAAGGTCTGGAAAAGGAGGAGGAAGTACGAAGAGAAACTTCAATTTTATCTTGAAACCATATGAACTAGGTATCCTATACATATATAAGTACATAAAACATTAACAGGTGACTATACCGATTTAAACTAACAATTTTTTTTCTCTTTCTTTGCATAATACCAACAATTGTCAAAGCAAGCATAAACAATGCTATCGCATGATAACCGCACAGGAAGTGCGGTTGTATGTATATATTGAGGTTCATGTATATATCGAGGTCCACGAAATTATCGTTAACCATAGAAATGGTATGTATACAAATAAATACTTGACTTGCTTAGTAAATAAGTACCTGAGTACATATACATAATATATGTGTATATAACTCCAAGGAAATAGGAGGTAGGCACGTTTGTTGCAGCAGTGAAAGTATCAGCTGCAACAAACTGCATCTGCCAATCGTCCACCATAGTTCTAACGTAAGAACCGTCTTGAAATTGATTTCGTTGCATTCGTCAAAAATAATACCAGCATCTGTTACTATACGCAGATTGAAGAGTAACAAGCGCCTGAGCTTCATTGTATCAGCAAAAATGTTCTTCGCTCTTCTGTTACTTCTTGCAATCCAGAGTACCTATGGAGATTCAACACGTAAGTCACTTTGTGCTTGTACCTCATAAAAGCATTGCTCAACCTAAGCATAGTCATCACGACTCCTTTTGCAACCTACGACGCCGACCTACTGTTACTTACATGTATAATTCACAGCCGAGTACGTGAAGCAATGCTCAAGGAGTGATCCTAATTTGAAAAAGTGCCTGATTGGCGCGCTTCATCATCTAAGACCTTATCTGAGTCGTGGAATTCCGGAAATCGAATTACCATCCGTTGAACCATTTCGTGTAAGTTTGCCCTAAGGATATAATCTTCCTTGATACATTCTTTATTAGATATTAGTCCCTTTTTTTCTATTTATTTTTAACCTTCTTATGTAGCTTTTTAATGTGGAATTAATTATGTTTCTACCTTGTGGTTTTCCTACGACAGATGGACGAGCTCACCCTATCCCTAACAGGTGGCAAGAACGGCTACAAGGTTCAACTACGTGAACTGTTTGTCAGGGGTGCTAGTAACTTTACGGTTGATGATATCAGGTTGGGTTCACCGTTCGAAGCTGTGGTTCGAATGCCACTGCTCGTATTAGACGCTCATTACTCTAGGTTTGATATTTAATATTTTATTATTAATTCAATTGATCATGATTTGGTACTTTTAATGACTAATACACTTCCGGTTTAGCTATGGCATCCTTATTATTTTACCAGCAAGTGGAAATGGAACGTTTCATGCGAGGTTCACTGATGTCAGGGCGCTTGTTCGTGGTAGGTTATCTACTAAGATTAATCAAGAGAAAACTTATTTGAATGTTGAGAACCTGGATGTTGAATTGGCTGTTAGTGATGTCAGCATGCGGGTCCGCAAGATATTCAACAATAACCGTATACTAAGTAAGTCATTGTTTTGCAATGGTCTATGCAGCTGCAATGCATATATAGATAGTAAGTGCACTGGATATTTTTTCTGTCTTCGTTATTGGTTTGTCTTCATTCTTTTTTTTAGCGGAAGCGACCAACTTGTTCCTTAAGGAAAATGGACAGGAAGTACTCAAAGCTATGGAGCCACAATTGAAAAGCAAATTGTCCAGCCTCTTTGCAGGAATTGTTAATCAATTGTTGCGACACGTACCTGTTGAGACTTTCCTTCTACCATAATGATAGAACTTCGTGGTCTCGTGCATTTCCGGTTTGATGATTACCGGCATCTTATTGTAAATCTTATTAGAACCTTGTCTGGTTTAATATATTAGATTCTGGATAATCTATTAAGGTATTAGCAGTATAGACGTGTCTGGGTATTAGCATAAACATTCTTGGTAAGCGTTGGCTTTATTAGTCATTCTTATTGTCTATATGAACACAGTTACGTATGCTGTATTTTAATGAAAAGAAGAAAGGAAAAGCTCTGTGTATCTTGGTCTCTTGAATGATCCAATCGCCAAGAGAACGAGCGTACTTGGAAACTTAAATAAAACAAGTCTTATTATGGGAAGGTCTTGGAGAATGAAATCTTTGAGAATATACGGTTCACCAGCTCAGTCAGTTCTTCGTCCCAGGCTTTTGCAACGTACGGTAACATTCCATGATACAAGATTGCCCAGTACTCGTTTACGAAGCTCATGGCTGCTTTGTCTGTGACATAAATGAATCATTAGGTAATTAATTTACTAAAAAATTTGTAAGTTGCACTACAAATTAAATTACTAACTCAAATTCTCGTTGCCATTAAAGAGGTCAGTGAAGTAGACGTGCATCTTGTCGACTTCTGGCAGAAGTGTGAAGTGTTCCACTTGCCATCTGTCGTTGACAATTGGTCCCTCAATGTTCCAGGTGGCTATCACCCCTTCCAGACTGACATTGAAGTACCCTTTAGATCAAATGATTGATAAGTACCACTGTTACTAATTCAGTTATTAGAATATTAATTATAATCAATGATACATTACCTTTTCCTCCCATTTGGAAAGACTCTAAGGAACCTTCAGCCTTGTAATCACCCTCGATGAAGACTTTGGGTATCTCCACGTCGACTTCCAAGTGGAAATAGTCATCTTGAAGTTGGGGCCTCACTGCTAGAAACTGGCACTTAGTCAGGCCATAAGTCCTTGAATTCTTCAGAATGATTTTTCCTTTTATAACACCATTCTCATAACTGCTCTCTTCCTGGGAGATGAAATAAGGATCCAATGTTGGTAGATCCAATGCAGGAATACCTAAAAAGACAGGAGTTCGAATGAATTGAAAAATTTATTGATTTTTCAAAATCCAACATACTCACCCCTCGTGAAGACTGGCCATGACTCTTGTATGGCAAGTCTCAGGCAAGAGGAATAGTCATTGGAGTTCTTCCTGCATGTCTTCACTTCTGTAGCTGTACCGAGAACACAGAAGGATATGAAAAAGATATAAAGAATAAAAATAGGATAAATATTCAAATATCTTTGTGATATTTAAACGAATGAAAAGCGTCACCTACGCAGCGAAACGCTCTCGTCGCTCTGCACAGCAACAAAGAATGAGAGAAGCACCGCGCAGGCTGCACTAACAAAATTGAGTGACCGCATCGTGTGGATGTTACCTTAAAAATGTATAGCTACCGGGCAATTATGCCTTCTCTTTATATAGTTTCCGACCAAGGACTTCGGAGCGCGCTACGTTGCAAAATTGCATGTCATTAAAGTGATTCTATGGAAGGAGAGATGTGTGAGCAAAGCAACAGAAATTCAAATCTGTGCAGGATCAAAACAGTCATGCTAATATCCGAGTAAATTCAAGAACCGACAACACAGCAGGACCCGTCGTGAAAGATGAATTCATCCAATAAAAACTACTGATATGTCATATGTGCTTCTCTTTCAAGGCATTTTATCCAATCAATTTTTTGCACAGCCAACATGTATACAGCCAGACATCAAACATCGACCTAACCACTCCAGTATTTATATTGGGTGGGACTATATTAAAAATATTACTGGAAATCCAATAAAACGTTATCATGCTGTTACGTACATCGTTAACAATTATGGCATAGTCTAATTTTGTAAATGGTGTTTTGAGTCAACTCTGTTACATATTTTTGCTTTAATTGGAGAAACGCAGCTGTCAACCATGACCCTGTGGATTCTTACTATTACAAGAATGCTACACATAAGCAGATGAAAAGTAGTCTTCCTTGCTCATCGAGCAGCCACTTCATTCTCACCTTTATGTAATGAAGATTGTATTATTATCAAAGCGGACGCCCTTGGCTCGCTCAAGATGGTGAACAAGTTTGCGAGAAGCGAGGGGAGAAAAGGTGGGGACAAGAGCCAATTTAAAAAAATCAAACTCCTTCGAAGTTCACGCAGAAGTAACTCATTTATTCTAGATTCAGTTGTATCTCACAAACAAATTTCAACGCGAGTTAATTGAATGTACATTTTCTTTTTCTAGCTAGCGATACAAGGAGCGTGTGCAGCGAGAATTACGGTAAGCAAGTCACAAGACAATTTTACAAAGACAGTCTTGATGTTAAATTATATCAAGCGCGAGAGACTCGAAGATTTAAGTAAGCTATGTCTTTTATTAGATTTCACAAAGAACAACAGATGGGATTTATGTGGTGCAATGCAAGCGCCTGCTGACAGGCAACCCGTATTATTGAATTAGAGCACACTGTATTTTCAAGGATGCTGAAAAAGGTACAAATTTATAAAGTGACGCCTGAAACAAGGCAACCAGCCGTACGAACACCTAATCTCAGCATCGTCGGTACAAGATTTTTATGACCCTGCCGCAAGGCCAGAACGTGCTGCCACCTATCTGGAGGGAGACAAGATTGTAACAGTAGTACGCCATTGATCCGTACTGTCAGAGAAACAGCTGATTAGTGATTCACGTGGGAGAGATCAGCTGTGAACGATCATGGAGGAGTTGTCCGAAGAGGATTTCGCAATACCACCAATCAAATACGAATGTGAGTACATAGTGGCGGCTTTTATAATATCTAAGAAAGCTTACTAGTCCGTTAATTCCAAGTTTGATCGAAACATTAATCAAATGACGAAAGATCGTAAAGGCTTGCCGGGTGTGCTTGGAGTAAACCTCGTGTTCTTCCGGCGTAGTATACATATTTATATGCGCCGAATCAAAGACGCAGTATAAATTTCAAAGTAAAACCGGGAAATTTTCTGTTTCTTTTACAGATCTGGATCACACGGCGGACGTGCAGTGAGTAAATTGATATATGTATAAGTTTCTTCTGAGGATTTATATTGTTATGAGCATACGAATAAATACGTGTGACAGACGTGTAACGGTCGAAATTTGAAAAAGTTTCCTTCATGGTTATTTACATGGAATTTCTGCATGGAAACGTGAGAATTGAGTGTAGATTTAATTCTTTGTGATGTGCTGGCTTTTTTCTGTCTGACGCATAATTTTGATACTCTAGATTGCACGCCTGGGGAGATAGTCTGGAGGAGGCGTTTGAACAATGTGCCATCGCCATGTTTGGATACATGACGGAATTGGAACGCGTCGACATGTTGCAAGTGCATGAGATTGAGGCCGAAGGACACGATTTGCAGAGTCTACTCTTTCACTTTCTGGACGAGTTGCTCTTCATGTTCAGTGCAGAGCCCTTCATTGTCGCCAGGGTACGTTCCAGTAAAGTAGAACGTAGTTACGAAACACGTGTCCGTTGGATAAAATGGAAGAGTACGATTTTAAAATGATTGAGCATTCTTAGACCCAAGTTCACACTGAGACGATCTTCTAGGAGATGCTTTATAGTGTTGTAACTGTTGATCATAATTTCGAAAACAAGACCAAGTCACCATCTTCCTGGTTCCCTGGGTCTACCCCTATTATTATTTCTATCATAATGAGAAGGCAGGAAAAACTAACAGGAGTACGTATGTACACGTGTGTTTCCCTTTATCAGAAAGTGAAGATCAAGGAATTCGACCGGGAGAACTACAGGATAAGAGCAATAGCCATAGGCGAAGAGTTCTCGATTGGGAAGCATTCTCAGGGTGCGGAAGTGAAGGCGATCACGTACTCGGCGATGCAGATTCTCGACAAGCCGGAAGTGGATCGACCTGAGGTCTTCGTTATAGTGGATATATGAGCATCAGAAGGTGGTGATGGAAGAGGAGAAGGAGGACGGGATTCATGACTTCTACAAGGGCTCAAGCTGGCTTCCTTGACTCTGAACTTTTAATATGGCGTCGCTTGGCAAGCGCTTTTACAAATTAAACCGATGGGATAACTTGGGTGGCACTTGGGACAGGCCGAAGGAGGAGAGACAGTGCGCCTCCCCTACGTCGTGGGGCACAGGCCTTTTGTAGTTGCGTAGGGTTCAAATAAATACGTTACGAAAGAAACACCGGGCCCCCCTTCTTAGCTGCTTGAGGCAGGAGCGTGTCACTGTGACCGGGGCGCCCTGTAGACACTGTTCAGAACTCGGAGAAACTCTTAGGGCCTCATGGACCTCACTTGCGAGTAAAGCGAGAGTAATGACCCTTCGCACACTACGTTTACACCTGCCTGGAATCGATGATTGGCTGTACCCGTTCCAGGTCTAAGGTCACATCCTGAACACTTATTACTCTGGGTACAACTTGCACTTGGAGTATAAATCGAATACTGTTCCTTGGGTCTTATTGGGTCAGCTGGATACTTAATGCTGGCGTAACGACGTACTTTATACACTGTATATATTCTATGATATGAAAAATATTTAGAGTTTATTGAATTTCATTCAGAACGAGATGCTGCTTGGCTAATACGTTTCACGTATCTGTCTGTTCTACATGGATAATTACTGAATGGACCTGTAGCGTGGAGAGCAAGGTGGTTCGACGAGTTCACCATGGGATATAGAGAGTCCCATGAAATCTTGCATCCTTAACCTCCCAAGTGTTTCATGGAGTGTTCGAAATACCCATGGGGTCCCTGGGACCCTTTCTAGGATACCAAGAGATCCTACTGGAGGCTGGGGTAAATGCTTATGAGTATTTCATCCTTTTTTACTCCACGTCTTTCTCCTTTTTTTTTACCGTAAACCTTATCCATGTCACGACGCCTTACGACTTTAATAAACAACCAGTGAGATATAGCGTCCATTCTATTTTCGTTTGTTTCGCAAAACCGTATAATCGCTGCGGATAAACGTGCTTCTATCTTGCAGAATTCTTAGAGCTCATAACATCTCTTTTCTGTGCCAAATATCTGTTGAAAAAAAATTTGCAAAACTCAAAAGAACGAACTCCTACCTCTGCTCCCTGTGACAATGTCAGTTGAGGATTTCATTATGAAAAACGGAAAGGAAAGTCAAAATAAAGGGTGCAACTTGACATCGATATAAAGAATTAAGGCCCAAAGGAATTCAGTGCATAGGATCGACAAGCATAGCGTACGAAAAGAGGGCGGTGGCTCTTAGCTTCCAATAAAGTTGTCCTGATGCAGGATTTCGGGCGCCAGGCGCCCCAGAATCCTACGTCCCTGCAGGCTAACATCCCTACCGCGGAGGAGCGAGTAACCGGCCGCTTAGTTTCGTCCAAGGGACCAAAGGGAGCGGGATCCCGTCAGTCCCAGAGGAATAATAGGACCAGTAAACAAGAAATCAACCAAGTGTTCCGTGTACTGATATCGTAGAATCGTAAAAATCTCTAGTGTCCAAAGCGTAGAAAGAAAATTACATAATTCGCGAGTAGTCTGACCGTTTTTTTTTAGAGAAGTCAGCCCATGCCGGGAGGGCCCGCTGCCAACGTAGCATAAGGATCCTGGTAGGAAAGGAAGATTCCCTCTATCAAAAGTTTAACCTCAAAACATATCACTTGGAGTCAAGTGTCAAGTGTTCCTATGGAATCGTACTAACAAATGGGATTGATCAGTGTCCTCGGTGCTAAGCTAGAAGACCGAGGAATTCCAGAGTCTCGCGCGAAATCAACGTCGAGGCACGGTGACTTTCCTGGCCTTCTGTTGGCAGCTCGTATTGCGGGAAATACAAGAGGCCGTTTTGGCGCGCATTCACTTACCAATCAGCCGGCAGATGGCCAATGCCGGCACACGTACGCGTCCACGAACGTCTGACTACAAAGATAGGCGGCACCAAGACTACCGTGAACGTACTTCTATCTGTCCCGTAGCTTAGCCAGTTGCCAGCGCGCCAGCCCATCACACAGCTCACGAGCCGGCCTCGTGTTAGCACCCAGGAGAGGATTATTTTCTCGTCGCCAGGTTGTGGCGATCATGTCGAGACTGGGCTCATCTTGAAGCCCACGGTGTGGCGAGTGTCACGGGCTTTTTCGTCTAAGGATTCCTGGACTGGTTCGTACACACCAGAGGGATTTCTCGGACCGTGTGCTCGCCAGAAAATGGACACCGCTCGGCCGCGCTAGAGGCACCGAGAGAGTCCCAAGCTGAAAGGGACACGGAAAGAGAAAGAACACGGGAAATACGTGTACTGGGAGAGACATTGAAAAAGAGAACAGAGAGAAACGTTAAGAAATTTTGTACAAGGGTCACAGAGAGAGTACCGATAATACAGAGAGCCTCCGGCAGAGAGAGGGAGAGAGAGAGAGAGGCACGTTTAACGTACAGGAGAGACAGAGAGAGAGAGAGTGAGAGAGTAAGCGGAGAGAGCTAGAACTGAATTCAACGACGACGACAACGACGATAATACACAGGATCGTCACCAAACTACGCTGTCAAGCACGACCCTAGGATACTCCATAAGGGAAGCCTGTCCTGCCCTACTCCGAGAGAGGATACCTCCTCGGATAAGCACGAGAATGCCTCGAGCTTGGAGCCTCTAACCAGGAGGAACGATCCCCGGAAGAGGGCCGTCTCGAAATACAGCACCACCACCCGAGCCAAGTAAGTGCAATACATGTATTAGATCAGGACACGATACTTTAATTCCTCTATCCTTCCTTACTCCAGTACCTGGGGAACTTCTGTAATACAAGAACCCGTCCTACGCCTGGTGAGGATCCTAGTACGCACATACGGTTAGGGAATTTCAAGCGCGTGGACACAGTGCCACGACCTGGGGCGGTTACCCGACAACACTGAAGCATCTCCTGGTAGCTGTCGTCTCTATATATCAAGGATCGTGAAATTTCAGGGCAGGCAACGTACTGGGACTTAATTCCATTCGAGAAGAGGACGGGGCCCGGCGAGCTTACACGCCGTGCCTTTTTCACCTCGATTCTCTATCACGATTACGCTTTCTCTCCTCTCTCTCTCTCTCTTTCACTCGCAACAATTATTCTCTCTCTATCTATGAGTGCCACGGAGGACGAGGAGGATTTCTCTCTCTCTTTCTCTCTCTCTCTTTCTCTGTCTGTCTGTCTTTGTCACTCTCTTTTTCTCTCGCTCTACTATGTCTCTCCTTCTCGTCAGACCGTTTTTGGAACGTCGTGGACTTCGCGTGACCGTACTTACACGCGCCAGGAGGGCCGCTAACTCCTGAATTCCACGTTCGAGCTTTCGTTTAACGGTTACTTAACGCGGCTAATGCCTCTGCGTCGTTATCCTGGCTCTTTAAAGGCTTTAAATCCCGGTGCATCGGCCTCTTTCTATCTGTTCCTCCCACCCTCTCTCTCTCTCTCTCTCTCACTCTCACTCTCTGTGACTACCTTATATATATATATATCCATCTCACTCTGACTATCTCTCCCTAAGCCTCCTTCCCTTTTCTACCCTTCGATCCGTTGGCTGCGCTCGCAAATTACAAGCGCGAAACCCTCCGTCGTGTCCTTCCTCTACCACGCTCGATACTACTCTTAATTGTTAACAGCTGATCGCCACGTAGGTGTGTATTAAGCACGACCTGTCCATCGTATACGTTTATGCACAATAATACTTAAAGATTCCATGCAGAAACCCAAATGCGTTTGACACGACAAAAATGGATCTTTTTTCACATCTTGTGTCCAGAGTTCACTCTGGGCATTGTAAATCTGCCTTTTGGTAACAGTCAAGTACAGGAAATTCTGTCCAAGGTTCAAGGTAGCAAGGGTCCCTTTGGTCTTCTTAGGTTGGCTCTATAGACTTCCAGAACTTGCTTCCTTTTCATTTTTCTCCTTTTCCTTTCGTTTAGACTTCCTAACCGGCATTCTCAGTCTCTACAACGATCTTTGCTACTTGTTTTGCTGGGGTCTGTTTTCATTTTCTTTAGGGTAACTTTGAATCCTGTTTTTTTTTTTTTTTTGGTTATGTACCTTCTCGTACTTCTGGACTTGGCGCAGCTTCTTCGTAGCCTCTTGGCAATGTAGATTCAATGAGAATATTGACGTTTGTTATCCCGCACGATTTTCTACGACGCTTTGAGAAAATTCCAGCGGCCATGCCTCGCTCGTCACGACGCCAGTGGACGCCTCGTGTTATGTATAATGTACGACGTTGCGAGTGGCTCTTAATTGTTTACGAAATTATCAACCACGCGAAGTTCCACTCTGGCGATGATAAAAATTCGCAAGAGCGTGCAGACGCTGTAGGAGAAATATTTCGTGGAGTCTGAGGCGAGTGTTGTGGTACGACATAACCAAAACACTTGGCACTACGGCATGGACAACGTGGCTGCTGCGTCCTTTTTGAAGATTTGAACGTTTGGACTGAAACTCAGAGGAGGGACAGTGAGAGATTCAATTGTACTTCGAAACTTACTGTTGATCTTTAACAGCTGGCCAACAGTGTAAATCAGGTAGAGGAATCTGTCAGTTTTCTTTTTTACACATTTGTACACGTACGTATGTCTTGTCCTGTATACATTTTCTGCCATTTTGTCTTATTCTCATTTCCCTCTGACAGATGTTTCCAGTCCTGGGAGACTCCAGGACTCTCGTTGGATAATATCTTCTGTGTAGTCGCCGCATACACGGGATGACTATGTCAGGATCCTACTGTGGTGGGTTGCTGATACTTTTCTGTTGGCTTTCAAACCCGGAGCCATTTTTCTCCTTCTTTCTCTTTTAGACGAATACCCAGCTTCTAGGACCTTCCCCATGTTTCACTGGAGATTCAGAAAATCTATTGAATTTCTTCAGAACCCATCCTCTACCTCGTCGCTGGATTTTATCCCCTGGTAGATTTGGGATGGCTGATGTTGCTCTGCAAATCTTGGACTATGCGACTAGGAAGATGCTGGGGCACCGGGGACAGCTTTGATTGTAGGGGAAGATCATTCGGTGGGGTGCTTGGTGGGAAAACCGGTAAAATCATTTGGGAAGTGTGCGGTCGATGTTGAAGATGAAAAAAAATTCCAATGGCGCCCTCAGGTCCTTCGTCCCTTTATACCTCTGGGTTTTGGGACCTTCTAGAATTCCTGGGTCAGCATCCACGCCCTTTTACTTCAGGTCGAAATCCAAGATCTCTACTGTTACTCTAGTGTCGTATAATTCGGGTGTGGATTCAATGACTTGGAAATCTTGATAAGCATTTGATACTTTAATCATTTGACCTGGAAGATTTTTAACATAATTTTCACTGGTCATTACCAGTATGATCATTGCAATGTATAGTTGGCACCCACTCGTGCGATTAGGAACATTATCTTTGCTTTGATTAAACTAATATTGGAATTATTAATCCTCTGGAAGTTTGAGGCATTGAGAAGAGGAGAAGGTGGGTGGATTTTTGCATAGGCGTATTTCAGGTTGGTAGGTGCCAATGTACTTTGAAGAAGAGATCAGGCGCCAGCGTGAATGTTTTTAGGTATCGTGATGACCTGGTGTCCAGGATCCGCCAAACTTTGATCAATTAAATTACACACTGAAGTTTAATCGGCTTGGCTCTGTGATAAAAATACGACTCACTCTGTATCTCACATTTATAGTTCATTTATCTCGTAGCACCGACACTACACTGTCTCAGGAAGCCATTCGGACCCGGGTTATTTAGATACGACATATATTGTGAATTTTCTTGTTTTCTTCCTCTTTGCTAATTCTTTTTCTTGGTCAACAGATTCGTTGAAGCCGTCAGGATGCCTCGTGTCAGGAGACAGGTTATCCTGGAGGATCCTGCTGGACCTGTCACACCAGACATGGCTCAAACAAAATTGGGTAAGTGATTTTAGACTCTTGTATGATCATATGTAATATCGTGTAAATGTGACTCATGCGAACTTTCTGATTACAGTGAAGACAGAGTTCATAGATGAAGGATCCATGGACGAAGTCCAAGCACAAAGGATAGCTGAGGAAACGCCAAGTCCTCATCTACAGGATCATCAGTATGGACAGACACCTTGTTACCAAGTAACTAGGAGACCAGCACAGCCTCCGCCTCGAGCTGAGGTATAATTTACAAGCTCATAGTACTTGACTGTCTTGTTTGGATGAGTTAAGAATTATGTTTCGTCCATGATGTTCACAGATTTCGGTCCAGGCAGTCAAGAGAAGACTGAACTTGGAAGTGGGTGCGACAGGTCCAAGTCAATCAGCCTTTAAGGCCCCACGTGGTAAACGCAGAAGGTCCGGTTCTAATTCATTGACAAGTCACACGCCCACAAAGAGTAATTGGAGATTATTAATTTTTTTTTTTTTTAATATTATCTAATCTGGGTTACGTGGAATTGTTAAGACATTTTTTAATAGATACTTCGCGCTTAGGTAAGCCCGTAGAGAGGACACGGTACGACACGTCGTTGAGTTTGCTCACGAAGAAATTTATCAACCTGGTGGAAAGCAGTCACGACGGCGTGGTGGATTTGAATGTGGCTTCAGAGAAATTAGAAGTGCAGAAACGTCGTATTTACGATATCACAAACGTACTGGAGGGTATCGGTATTTTGGAGAAGAAGAGTAAAAATAATATTCAATGGAAGTGAGTCTGATATAACATGTATTTATTTTTCGATCAATCTGATCTCAGGTTTAATTAAGGATTTTATGGCTGAGGTGGACAATCAGTTTCATGAAAGTAATTTGTTATTCAGGGGTGGTCAGCTGCCGGGTGAACAAAACGACATTGCTGACCTCAGGAGGGAGGTCGCTGATCTTGAGGCTAAGGAAAACACTCTGGACAGATTGATTCACGGTGCTGAGAAAAATCTACGTGAACTCTGCGCAGACAGGCAATACGCTTACGTGACGTATCACGATTTACGCTCAGTCTCCGTGTACAGAGATCAAGCAATTATGGCAGTGAAGGCGCCACCGGAAGCGACACTTCATGTTCCTCAGCCTGTGAACGCCTTCGGTCAGCCAAAGGTAGTGAAAATAAAATGGCCGATGAGGCTGCGACAAGGAAGATAATTAATATAATCCTGTATTTTTTGTTACTCGAACGAAAACACAAAGCTCCAGATACACATGAGGTCACAACATGGCGAGATCGAAGTGTTCCTGTGTCCTGATGATCTTGGGGTGAAGCCGACGTCGAGTCCTGGACACAGGACGACGTCCCACACATCCTCAAAGATGCCACCGATGCCTTGTCTCCCTCCGGAACTGCTGGTCGGCGGAGGTGATGTCAAGGTGGAACCTGTACCCTCTGCCGAGGATCATCTTAACCCTGATCCCAGTACACCGATCACACTGACGCCTACTACCTCCTCAGCCAGAATGAGGGATGCTCTCCTATGCGAATCCGATGACTTCGGTCCTATGGGAGGCGGCAGATTCCAACTTCAGACAGAGGATCAGAACACCACGCCAGGTAGGGATCGCCGCTACTTGGCTAACGTGACATCCCAGTAGCTCGACCGATCACGCTTTACGTTACTTATGTTTCTATAATTTATGCTTCACTCAAACACTGGATTATGGTTTCTTTTTTTTTTCTAGATTTATAAAATACTGTCATGTACTGTACGTACTGACCAATAGTATTAAGGGCTTGTATGTATTGTACATAGAAACGAGCAGTGACTGAAAAGTTGTCAACTAATGAAATGATATTCTTGTATGAGCTTCGTAAGGCTTTTCAGACTCTGTACTTTTATTGTAAAATTCATCCACTTGTGCTTTTCTATACTGTCTCTGTATCATGGCTGCATATAACTCATACGCTTTACTTTATTTTCATTTAACAAATCTTTTTTAAGCATGAAATTTCACGCTGTGGTTTTTCCTTTTTCTTCCTCGACGCATCCTATATTTATCTGTTTTCCGTTTTTTTCATTAATTTCCTTTTTTCTTCCTGCTTTATTATCGAATTCTTATTTCTTCTAATAAATACACTTTTTACACTCTTCCTACGCTAACCTCCACGTTGTCACTACGTGGTTTTCCAGAGGCGTTTCTTTCCAGTCAGTTTATTAGTCACTCGTTCAGAAGTCGTAAATTCACAGGAACAATTAAAATTCTTGAAGAGTGAAGTTTGGCGACTTGGAAAGGAACGTTTCGAGACTTGCTTCTTTCTTTTCTCTTTATCTACGTACAAACACGAGTAGTCGCTTTTCATTTCTGAAACTCTGTACTCCTTTAACCGAGGACAATAGCCGTTCCCTGATGGAGCTCTGGCTGTGACTTGTGTGTTTAACATATGAAGATCACATCACAGGCAGAGTTCTACTTAGGTAACGGTTTACAACATCAAGCATAGTCGCGCGAAGGTACGTTTTTGTTTTATAATGAACAAAAAAAGGTCGTTGACCCTCCTAAGCAATGCACAAGCTCTGTGATCATATGGAGAAAATCGTTCCTTCGAATTTCACAGTCACTTTCAAAACTTTATACCTGGAGTATCCGAGATGCTTGAATGCTACACTAAAAATTCTCATGAATCTGTGCTTTTAATAAATATTTATCAGACACCTTGGTCCTTGATACACTCTTATGACAGACTGTGGGAAGCCATGTTTGTTTATTAGAAAATCTCAAGATCTGTTTATACAGAAGCTCCTAGGGCAATGGCGTGTCAACTGTTTACATTTATTTAAAGTCACAGACAGTGTTTATGTTTCCATTGGACAACGTTGTCAAATTATAATACTTAATGGAAATCATTATCATGTTATACATATAATTCAAATTATATAATCTTGTATATTTATTGTGCAATTAATACTTGCTGAAATGGAGGATCAGGTCATGGCAATGCTTTTGGGATTATAATTAGCCTTAAACAATTATATAATTATTTGTAATATTATTATTGTACAATTATTCATTATTTTTATATCTCATTACTTTGTTTCAGATATGAGTATTCTTGATTTCGGAGAGCCCCTCCTGTCCCTGGAACCACCGCTCTCTGAGAACGACTACGCGTTCTCCCTGGGCACCGAGGAAGGCCTCACGGATCTCTTCGACTTTTCCTTCTAGGATCCAACGTGATCGTCCAAAAAGGATACACAATGTTTTTTCAAATCTCTGAGTTCGTCTCTGGAGGGTCTCTATGAACGTGGGGCCACAACTATAAATGGACATTAAAATGTCACTAACAATGAAAAAGACACCGAATTCATGCTCCGCTCTCAACCAGTCATCCAGATTATCATTACTTTCATCTGTGGTCCGTTTCGACCCTGAAGATTATTATTTCAATAGCGAATATGAAAATTGGACTCTTCGCAGACATACTTTTTCTATCGTGTTCGCAACTCTACTCCCATGGGCTACAAGGATGAACATATCACGGCATTGATGAAACTGGGCACTTTGCTTTAATTCAGTAGAGAAATTCTTTTTGGGTGGAAAGAATCTTAACGAGATAAGAAAGAGGCTGAGGTACAACGAACGAGAGATTATTGCGAATTTCGTGAAGAATCTAAAAGTCCGTCTAGTTCGATACAGATAATTATTTCTATGATAATATTGAGGACTTTGGACAGTTTTTATTCATTTTTTTTTTTTAAAGACACGCGAGCTCACCGTAACTACGTAATTTTTTATCTAGGTTAAACAAACGAAAAATAAGGGTAACGATTTAAACTCGCATGTACCACGTGCTTTGTTCGCGATTAATCCTTCTTTGTTTTTTTCTTTTATGACACTTGGAACGTTTTTGTTAACTATATATCTTTTTACTTGTACATTTATGTCATTCTGACGCTACGTTTTATCACGAAACTCTTGACTCGTTCTACCGATCGTGTAACAATGGAGAAATGAAAGAAAGAATCAATCACGCCATCTGTACAAGCAGTGAATGATTAACAAATTACGGAAATACTCGTCGCCATCCTATGTAATCACGTCTATTCAACAAAAAGCTGCACCAGCTGTAATCCGTCATTAGAGTCAACACGGGGACGAACTCACCAATTCCGTACAAGAAATTAAATGAAGAGCGAAAAGGAAGAAAAGGAAAATTGAGCAAAACCTCTAGGCTATCACCTCGTGTAAACGCATATTTAATATTATTAATATTATCGTCTAAGATATTTCCAGGATACAGTACTATTCTGGACCTGATTAAGGATCCAAACATGAGGAAGTCCCTCGTCGTGCCGTCACATCCTGGACCCGGTCAGAGATACAAATTGCATGTAATCCAAAAAAAGGACAAAAAAATTCAATGCAAATAAGAATAGAAAATTTACGGGTGAGAAAAAAAATTAAAAATTATTTCAATAGATCTCAGCCCTGGTCCAGGTGCTGTGTCGCATCCTGAATCCGACGGTACTTTCTCACCCTTGTCGATCCTTAAGGGTGCGTACACTAAAGTAAAAACTTAGGGTACCTCCAAAGCCATAGTGCCTACACCATAAACGATCACAGAATTCCGACGAAGGAGAAAAGAAGAAAAAAAAAACAAATAAATTGTAAATACTTTACATACGTGCATATATACATATATGAGGAGCGTAATGTACCCCTAACGGACAAATGAGAGGAAAAGGAAAAAAAAATGAAAGCGAGACAGACAAACATAGCTGACTCCTGATTACAGTTATCAATAGGATATTTCTCTATCGTTTTAGTTATTTTTAATGATTAATATTATTGAAGCATTAAACGAAAGATCGTTAGGTTATATAGTTACTTATTATTATTATTATTATTATTATATATATACAAATATATATATAAACACATATATATAATATTTGTATCGTCGCCAACACGGTAATTCATGCAAGCTGCCTCAACAAATCGTATCAATTAAATAATCGCTATATACGTATTATTATCACAGGATAAGAGAAGCATCTTAAGATTTCTTATTTCTCTTTCTTTGTCTCCTTGTTGTCTTGGTGCTCTTTTGTTATCTTTGTAATATTATTTCTGTTAGCGCCTCGTTGTTTCTCACGTATTCGTATCATATGTATAGTCATTTTCAAGATGTCGGAAAATCTTTTCATCCCTCTTGGTATTTTCTTGTAGACGACGATTTTGGTACTGACGGCTTGCGTGAGTTTCCACGGGTCGAATTTGACTATTGGCGACGGCAAAAAAAAAAGAATCGTGCTAGTTTTTTTTTTCCCTTTAACACACTTCTAACGACGGCAAGTTTCTATCGCCGTTTGTTGCGAGGAACGTGACTGCGAACGAGTGAAATATTTGCGTGAACGTTGCGTGTCAAGTGTGTACATGAAGCGTATGAGAGAGTGCGTGCACGTGCGTGTGGATAGAATGAGAAAATTGTGTTCGACAAAGCTGGAAAGAAAATGAAACAAGAATTATGGGAGGAACGAAGATAAAAGAAAAAAATGGAAATAGCAGTTTTTCGTTTTTGGGAAACACCAGTGAGAGGTTTATGATATTTTTTACCTGAGTAGTATATATATATATATATATATATATAGTTGAATCGTGACTCTCTTCTCTCTCTTTTTCTGTTTTATAAAAAAAAAATTTATGCTGCTTGACTTTTCGATTAAATTATTTTTCAGACTGTTCCATTGCGTTCTGAGGTCCATTCGAAAACGTAATTAACGAGATGATCAGAGGCTAGTAAAATTTGGAGTATCAACCGCGTATTTTAACTTTGTAACTTTCTTTTAATTTCTAAAAGCGTATTTATGGGTCTTTCGTGAAAAGAGAGAAAACTGAAGCAAAAGAGATAATCGGGGAAGGAGTTTGCGATTTATAAAAATAAAAAAAAAAGAAAAGGGCCAACCTAGGGAATATACATTGGCTGGCTTTTATAAACAAGATTCAGGTTTTGAAACGTCGTCGACCACAAACCTCAGCGCAGTACTAGCCACCTAGATTATTACTACATCCCGTACCTTAAACCCGTCCTTCTGTCCCTCTTACGGGCGGCATCCCCCTCCTTGTGACCCTTCTGCGAGGAAGCATCGTTGCGATGCTCGTAAAAACACTTGGACTGTTAAGATACCTAGAAGAGAGACAATGATACGGAGTTGAGCGCCCTTATGAATTAATCGGAGCGCTAGTTCCCATAAGAGACGTCGCAAAAGAAAGTTATTAAATATAACCTTGTGTAACGTGATGAAAATTCTTAGTGATTCTGTATATTCTACAACCGCCAACCACAATTCCCAGCCACACCAGTGTACTCGGTACGTGCTGATTGACCGTCATGAGATTTATTTGTGTTCTGCTGGATGAGGAGTTTGCAGATTCATAGAATAAAAAAGCCACCCTCTCTACATTTATGCTGAACCAAGAGGACGGACTGGAGAACCGCTGAGGATTCTTCTATGGAGACAGGGAATAAGAGGCTGTGTAGGATATGTGAAATATACAGTATCGTGTATACTGTACTGTACTATATTATACTCTGACTGTACCTGTAATATACTAGGTTCAAGGAGAGAGAGAGAGAGAGAGAAAGAGAGAGGAGCATATATGTGTGTATATATTGGCGAGAGAGGCGCGTGCGCAGCGGCAAAAAAGAAAAATGTCGGCAGTTGGCAGCCGCCGTTTCTAGCCGAGTCTCGAGAGCGGAGCTGGCCCTGTTAGTAGAAATCGCGGTGCATCCTAGCACGCGAATAACGCGAATGCCGGTGGACGCGAGTCGCGATCCTGTACCCGGCTGTATATACCTGTGAATAGTGTATTTAAGGCTAGTTTTACAAAGTGAGTATATTATAGTTAACTCCCCGGAACCGTAAGTCCGCCTTGGTGAGCAGTGAGGGCCTGCACATAAGAGGGGCGTCCGTGCTCGGTCGGCTAAGAGAAAAGAAAAGAAAGAAAGGAAAGAACAAAAAAAGGGAAAAAACGTGAAGACTGGGAAAATAATTGGAGAGACTGAGAGTAACTCGGATAATCGGTAACCCGAGTTGATTTTTTTCCATCCAATGTAGGACGTAAGGGACGTCCAGGAGGTAAAAAGGAAGACCAGTACAGCAGGAGCAACAAGAGAAACGGTTAATCAGGAAGGAAGGAAAAAGAGAGGCTAAGCTCCAAGGAACGAGAGAGTTCTGCACTGGTCCCTAGTACTTTTTACTCGACCGTAGCTTCTGAAGTCTGTGAAATTCATTTGGTTTACTCTGGGCCAGGGTGTGCGAGACTATTTTTCATTGTTACAACTGAAAAGTAAGGTTATAAAGAGGAGTGTGTACACGCTTCGTACAGTGTACTCGGTATCCGGGCACTGCCTTTGTGTTTCTACGAGTGTTGTCAAAAATTCGGTGGCGGCGGCGCGCCGGGTATCCTGCCATTGCTCTGCTGCCGAGTGGCGCTCTCTTTCTTAAGTCTCAACTGACTGGTCGGTTCGCATTGCCGAGGAAAGCGAGATGTCATGCTAGCCAAGCAAGGAACATGATCTCTACGTAGGCCGTCGTGTGGCATCATCTGGACGCCGTCAGCGAGAGGTGACAGCATCCTTAGCGAGGGTATACCTCCGATTCTGCGAAGCGGTGTGCTTGACAGGAACATGAAGTGGCTCGGTGCGGGAAGCGGCGCCGGCGGTGGGGGCGAGCCGGCACCCCCCATACAGCTGCACCATCCCTCTGCCAACGGTCACATACCCACTGTACGTATTGTTCTACCTTTAGTTTACATCTTGCATTTGATTCCTGGAGAATTTCTGGTTGTGGGAAAGGTGTTCTTTTTTTTGATATTTCATTACTCGGCGGGTTTTTAGCTCTGGAGTAGCATGGGACTGCACGTTGCTTGCGTCCTGTGGTCGCCTTTGTTTCCAATCATGGAATGTCGCACGTTCTTAGTTCTTTATTTTGCTGTTAAGTCATGATATTGAGATTGTATTGGAATGTTGAGGTTAGTTTGGAGCATTTAGGGAGAATTTTTGTTGGGATTTTGGTGGAGATTTTGATTAGTTTGGTATAGTGCAATTATGGAGGTTATTGCGAGAGAGTTACAGTTAGTTTTGAGGTATCGGGGCTTGTTGGTTTTGTTATAAGGATTTTTTCTTTATTGTAGGAGGCTGATCAGTGTGCTCAAGTTATGGCTGGTGGCGATGGAATACGTATTCAACCTGGACAAACTCATCAAATGGGAGTTGGTAGGACTCAAGACGATGCTATGGTTAGCTATGTTTTTCAGCGACCGACTGAACCTGAATTTAATGCGCAACCCTCCAGTTTTCAAACAAAACAACCGCCTAGACCCTGGGCCTTGGCAGACGATGCTATTATCGATAATGTAAGTAATGACTATTCATTAATATGAAGCCTTGACACAGTGGTACCGAATGATTATTTACAAATTAGTATTGCATGGGAAATGTTGTTATACCCTTCGTCAACAAGACTGGGCATTAATAATATTATGTCTTATCAATTGGTTCCAGAATCATGACAAATGGAAGTATCCAATGACTAAGCTGGGAGTGCCGCAGCAGAGCCAACCACAACAGCTTGGCCTTCAAGCAATGAACAATGTTCACTTGCCCTATGAGATACACCCCATGCAACTTAAGGTAAATACACTTTAAAAAATGGCAATGCTTAACTGTCGTGTACCATACCAAAGCATATAGCAAGGAGAATGATTATTTTTATTGGTAGAAGCGAGTTTTCTGTATTATTCAGTAGGCATCCTTGCAAGTTGCTTTACTGGTTCTCATCCTCCTACCATCTTCCTTTTCTCTACACATATATATAAATTCATGATATGGGTTATACATAATGTTCCATATACTTTTCTTGGTCTCCATCGTTACTCAGGATTTCTGGATAAAAAAGGACACAATATTGTGCTTATGATTCTCTGGTTTTGCAAAAAAGCGAAAAACACACATTAATTTCCTTTTTAATTATTTTCATTATATTTTATATACAGAGCGGAGCACCAGCTGCAGAGCATCTTGTGTACCTAAACAATCAGATGACAGCTCAGCAACAGGTGGCCCTCTTTCATCACCAACAACAACAACAGCAGCAGCAGCAACAACAGCAGCAACAACAGCAGCAGCAACAACAACAACAACAATTTAGAAACGGCCACGTGAGTACCAAACTTCCAATAATAGGCATTAACTATAAAAGCGTATATAAAGCGTCTGTTATACCAAACGGAATAGCATCCCTTAACGTGTCAGGAGAAAAATATTCCAATTTTGTCGAGGACTATTTTCACACTCCTTGAACCCTCGTCAAATTTTACTCTAGTCGGAAATGGAAATTAAACGCCGTCACTTCCTTCGAATCCAACGTAAAGGAAACAGAGTATAGATGGCACTGTCGATTCGAATCTCGTATTTTTAAAATACATATTCCAGGTGTCTTTCATGCAGACTAACTTATGACCACGCATACGTGTACAAAAACTGGCTTAAGCCATAAAGGCCCACGTCACTTTTAGCCTACGTCTCTGATCGCCCACGAAAATCTGCTCTGGATAGATGCACAGTCAACCTCCGGACTCCGTTCACTCATGTGCAACATACTGCACCCATGTTCTCTGCTTGAAGATTAGGCCGCCATTCACAACTGCGTACAGCATTGAACACGTATACCCACCTGAAGGATTCACCATGTCACTTTAGTGACAAACAAATTTGTCATAAGTGTTTCGTAATTACGCTAGAGGAGCTGGCTCAACCCGAACCTACCTTTCTTCATTGTTATTGCTGTCTTGTTCTTTATTTTAAAAGACAGACTCATGCAAAAAGCTAAATGTCCACGTCGACGTCAGTAATACAGATTCCGCTCGTCAGAGAAAATAGAACAAGAAATGTCTTTTCTCGTTTATTTCAACATCATACAGCATACACGTTCCTCCTCTGACACAAACCATCGGACACAGCAGCGTCCTTTACGATATATACCGCATATCCATGACGTAAACGACAACTCCTCGTCAGACCTGTGACGTATCCAAGATTATTTTGCTGGACGCAAGCAGCGGGTCGAGATCAAAGTCTGCATCACAGAATGCTCGACGGAACGCGTAGTAGAATTTTCTTCGCGAGCGACTCCTTCGTCAAGCCATAAAAGGAAATGAATCCCCATATCGAAATCGACACGCATACCTTTATGGGTTTTAACGCACAAAATGAAACGCCCTGTAGAGTTTTACCGCGTTACCTACGCCCACGCCGGGCAACCAGGGTTAACAAATCCGATTGAAAGAAAGAAAAGGAACTCCACGAGCCGCAATGGAGTTCGGTTAAATAGTGTGAATTCTTATTGGCTACTGCCACTCTGAAAAATACGTAATTTTCACATACAGTTACGTGGAACGTGTCCGAAGGGTTGCTTACAAGTCTCTAGAGAATTTGCAAAATGTGTGCAAATTTAACGAATCGGAGCAGGACCCCCCGGCAAGGCCCGGACCGTGACGCGTGGGCCTCCGCAGAATCATGTCAGGGCCAGAATTTGGCCGTTTGGCAAGCGCAAGCGGCAGCCTCGGCCTTAGATTAGTGTGTGCGCGTGCATATATATATATATATATATGACGTTGGCCTCTTTCTTTCTCTCTTATATATATATTCTGTCTCTCTCTATCTCATTCTCTCTCGACACTCGAGGCAGTGACCTTCGCTACGCGAGAAGCACTCGCGCCGCCGGGTGCGCGCGAATACGCCAAGTCAGTTCGAGCCGTTTACTTTTATATTTCTATCGCGACGCTCGGTCGCGCTCCCACGTGCGCTCTGTCCTGCGGAAACAAAACGTGGGACGCCGAGCATCGCGACGCTCCTATGTTACACAGGTACCATCCTTCCAGCATTGTAATATAGTTCCGCTGACTATAAAAGCGTTACTGAAGCCGACCCCATCGACGAGTCGCATATGCGTTACGGTTTTAGCCTATACGTATCTTCCTATGTGGTGCGTCGATACCTGTGTGACGTCTGTAAGCGTCCCTGACGATCCTGCTCGTAAATGCGAACTTTTCTGAAAAGCTAGAGACTGCTGTATATATTGTATTTTGACGTCTATCACGAACTTAATTATCTATGGATCGAGTTCTTCACCAGGAGGCAAGGTCGTGTTTATCGCATCGACTACGAGGATTTCTTCTGTGTCTCCTCTTTGCTGTTCTGGTATATCAGGAAGCGGACAATGGAGTTCTGAGAACTCGTGGAAAGCACGAGCTGTCTACGACACCTTGACTTCTTTTCGTGTACTCTGTACTTCTTACTGGTGTCACAGTGAGTACTCGTCGGTATCCTGACTGTAGGCAATGCGTAGGGGATACTCGTTGTCATTGCAGTTGGGTTATGGATGAAATTACGGTCTGCTCTTCTGGAGGTGAAACTGACTTAATACTGTATGACGGATTTCCTGTGCAAAATAATACATCGTGTCATTGATGATTTTATACTGGTGTAGAATATAGTTACCAGTTTGCGTCTGACGATCGCTCTTTCACGGATATCGACACAGAAAATTAATTCTTCAGCCATCTTTCACGATAATCGCGCTCCTCGATTCATCCATTTCAGTATTTTCTATTTTTTACTTTTTCAAGCGTCCATCTAGCGGTGGTCACTCGTACTACTCGCGTACTCCGCGCAGCCAGTAATCCCCAAATAACAAACAGCGTTAACGTCTTCCGCCTTGAATCGTAATCAATGCTTAATTTAGCTCGCACACGGCTATATCCGATAAGAGTCTACGACAGTGTTTACTATGGAGACAAGACCCTGGTTAACACGATCATCAGTGATCCCCCTGACCAATCGGAAGGTTAAGATACGGATAAACCGGACAAGGGGCAGCAACAAGGTAGACAGGAAGTCCCGTGGCACCTTTTGATCGTTGACGAAAAAAAAAGAGCATAGGGAACTCGGTAAAAGCCCTAGATCGTAGCTTAGCTAAAGTTACACGACGTAACCTCCATGTCACAGGTTAATCTGGACAGAAAACAGAAACACTCGTCTTTCGCAGATTCATGGAGGAAACTGCTGGTCTAGGGAAAAGGTAGAGTCTCTGTAGTAGCAAAGCCGAGCACCAGGGTTTATGTATATCGGGTGCGCGTCAAATGTTCACGAGGACATTGCGGAGCGAACGCAAAGGTAAATCGACGGCGATGGTCCGTTCCTATTGGTCGTACGTTGTATGGTGGGGATGAACTAAGCAAGGTTACCAATTGGTACCGCCAGACGGCGCCTCCATCGAGCGTCGTTCTTTGTTTCGCCGTGAGGCAGTCTCCATCCAGCAGGCCGGCTAACGAAATTCGACGAACTCTCGACGCTGAGCGGTTAGCGCCCGACGACGCCGCGTCGCGATGCCAAAACGGACGTGAGTAGCACGCAATCGAACGCGCGGCTCGAGAACCTTCCTGTAAATAGCGGTTGCTGTGCTGTGTCTGTGCGTCGTGTACCTGCGATTTTTGAAAAAGCCAAGAAGGAATAGGACACGCTCGAACTCTAGTGACGCGAGGAACTTTTTATTCGTATACGTAGTCATCGTCATCGTCGTCCTCGTCGCAACATTACCTCGGATACACATACCCTGGGAGCTACGCGAAGACAGTGTTTCTCGTGCCGTATACTAACGCCAAGGAAGCTGCACTCTCTCCCAGTGAATTTTTGACAGCCACCAAGCTGACGCTACCCACCAGCTAGACGCATCGATGCTTATTTACCGTCTTTGACATTTCGCTTTATAAACACACTGATACTGTCTTATTGTTATTGTCGGTAGTATCGTCACTGCTACTATCGCTTGGCAATGTTGTAATACTTGTGTCGCATATACCAGGATCGTTTGGTGCGATACTAACAACGATAATCCGGATTGGCAGTTCACGTGCTACTACAATCAACGAGAATACTAGGGATCATTGGCTTGGTAGGCCGAAGACAGTTTTCGTCGTGGAAAAAAAATACATATTCGGCAGTGCTTGGTTAATCGGCGTTCGCGCCCTCTCGTACGTCGTCGCGACGCCCCGCGTCGTTTCTGACGCACGAGGAACTCGCGAGGTTATATCCTAATCGGACTCCTCGTAGCAGCAGTATACCTTTATTTAATTGACGGATCATCGACCGTGGATACTTACTTGTGGATACAAATATTATATATATATATGTGTGTGTATATATATTTTTGAATTTGATAACGTGGTGCGTAGTGTGGTTCTATTGTACTGCTTTATCGTGCACTTCTTTAACAGTCTTTTGGATTACTGGTGGTGAATATTTGTTTTGCCTTTTCTATAACTGTGAAACGTACGGCAAGGAATACGCGTGGTTCATTCTCTCTTTTTTTTTTTTGTTTTCTCTTGCTCTCGCTGTGTATATTTTCTCCCTGTGGCGGTTGTTTCTGGCGGGTGCCAAGTGCCGTGTGCCGGGCACGGGGTTAACAGTGAATTTCACGGAGTCGACGACGCGGGGTGAGAGAACCTTGGAGACGGTGGAGAGTTTCGGCGTGGGATACGGCCAGGGTGCTAACACAGGCGACTGGATGAAACCACCGGGGGACCTTTTTCTCTACTGCGACATGAAGGACCTGGGTGCCGATATGGTATTTAGATAGGACAGTACAATTGATCGTTGTATTGTCGTTATTTTTCGTTACATTAATTATTCACACGTCACTGAAAATACCGTTGGGAATTGTGTCGTTTGTGGAGGAAGCATTTTTTTTTTTTTCTTATAATGTAAAACGCTTGTCGTTGGCGACGCTTCGCTTTTGATTCTTTTGAGGTTATGTTGTCCGGGACTGTTTTGCTAATCGGTTATTGGAGTTTCTTAATTTTGTCTACTACGGAGCTTTTTTTTGTTTCTTTCTGGCTTTTCTCTCTGTCTTGTTTTCTTTATGAATTCTCTCTTGCTCGTCCGATGGATCCCACGACGCCATATTACTGCCTCCTCGCCATTGGCTTTTCGACCCTTTTCAATCATGGATCCTACGTCCTCCGGGTGATTACTCTTCGTCATTATGGTCCTGTTGATTTTTCCTAGTCTCGTTTTTACTTCGCGTTCCTCTTTAGATACTGGGAAACGCTGGCTTGGAACGTTCTCGGGTTTTCTTAAGAAGCGTGAAACCTCCAGTGGCTGTCTGTTTTTCGTTTTTTTTTATCGAGAAAAAAGAAACGAGACACGCATGCTCCTATCTAGAACGGAGAGACTGTTTTCATATATTGATGCTCGTTCATCTTCACTTTTAAGGATTACAGTCGTTTTCTCTCGGTAAGTTTCTTTCTCTTTTTATATTTACAATATCTGGCGATTGCTCGACTAAATGTCTCGGGCCGTATCTTCGCTTTACTGACCTATCCAATGCTGAGTCCACTTCCTGGACACTCCTTTGCTTTTTGTTTTCCTCGATATAACGATTATTTTTATTTCTTTGGAATCTTTTCAATATGGCGACCAGGCTTTCTCATCGTACTCGAACGTTGGTACCCGTTACTATATGCTTTTTCGAGTCATTGCCGGCTGAATTACCGACAAGTATTTTTTCTAGATGAAGTTTATATCGACCAAGCTTCGTACAAATCTCTAACTCCAAGCGGCACTGCATTTCTCTTGGGAGACTTCGGAAAGGCTCGTGTGATGCCACAATAATTTTGTTAAAAAACAAAGAAGTCCAAATGTCTTCGCGTTTCTTTTTCTATCTTCCCGCGTCTCAGTGATTCCACAGAAAACTGTCTGGTAGCGTGCAAATAATTCAATGCGTTGACTCGAGTGTCCAATATCAAAAATGCCAGTAATACTTGCAACATATTTCGTCTTATTTCTCCATCCCCTCTCGGTATTTGTTTTTGTTTACCTTCCGGCAGTACAAAGGGGGAGGAACCAACCCCCCTGCCCCTCCTCTCGCGGCACACTGTCACAACTTTCTTCCTCTTCCTTCGTTCATCTCGCCCAAGCTCCTTCAGAACCAAGCTCCTCCACTTCGTACGATATAAATATAAGCACACGTAAGCGCGATGGACGTCGGTCCTGGGGTTATTGTTTGTATTAAGGTACGTTCACATCGCACTTGGCAGCATCGCGTTTCGCCTATATAAAGACACCGCGGAGTCCTCGGAGGAGGCGCGCCTGGAGGACGTCCTCGGTAGTGACAATCGTAAATAACTACTTCGTTTCCCTCCTGGTGCACGCAATAATAATTTAATCAACGTGACTCTCCTCGCGATAAATATTTGACGTCTGGACATTTGATCGAGGCGCAATGGGAAGGTGACAACCTTGGTTCGTTTCTTCTGTACATGCGTGGGGGAATCGAACGTGCGCGGGGTTATTCACTGGTACGTTTAGTTACGTAATATACGTACGTATAGAGAAACAGAGTTGTACGTAAATCGTAACCTTTTTGTTTTTCATTTTAATCTTTCCACTCTCACGTCGATCCGCACACGAAGTATTTCTTACTGGCTATCAGTGCTCTTTTCCCTCTTTATACATATCCTGGCAGGACGTTACACGTACGTGTACCTATATGTATTTCTTTCTTCAGTTCCGCCGCCATTTTCTCCACCACCTTCGCTGCCCAATTCTCCACGCTCCATGTTTACTCCTGCCGCGACGCGTCACGAGGATTTCTTCACGGCAGCCATTGACAGTGAATTTCGTATCCCCGACGGATACTCAGACGTACAGGATTAACGATGTCGAAATGAAAACCCGAACCGTCGCCTTCGCTTGTGAACGCGGCTCGACGCTCTCGACCTTGTATACCTGCCCACAAACCGGATATACATACTTCCAGCCGTCGGGTCCTGTAACCACCTTCTGTTTATTCTACATCGTAGGCTTCGCTCTGTAACGCGATAAACAAACTGCTCCTTCGCTATCGGCCCCGCCGACACGAGTCCTTTCCTTTCTGCATGCGTGCACTCGGTACGCGGAGTTTTCAACGTGGCAGTTTTGCGACTGTCGCTCACTTGCGTACGCCACTTGTCTCTCTGCAGTCGGGGGAACTTGGGGCGGATATACTGTAACTGCCCGTTTCACTAGGGCCCGTGTATACACTTTTGACTGGCTTCACCACCTTTGTTTTGACTACGGAATCTCTCGTAGCTGCTTGACATTTTTGAGGTTAGGTTCTACCACCATTTTTACATTGCTCTTGCTTTTTATTTTCAATGGTTTTTTTTTTTAAGTTTACTCCGCACACACATTTCATACAGGAAGCTTCGTACGCACGCTGAAAGAGCGCTGGGCGTATTGCATAGCTACGACTGGGAATATCGATTTCTCCTGTGACTCATTCCGTCTTTCCCGTCGCTCATCGCTAAGGTTCAGGGCTGTCGGCACTAAGCTGCCTACCAGGTCCTCGCCGATATCGCTCGTGCCCCTTGCGCTTTAAATGCCTGTTGGTACTGCAGGCATCTTCTTTACTTCTTGGCTCTGATAGTCTGCTGGGTTGCTTTTGGACCTAGTGAAAAGAGGACCAGGTCTCTCTCTGTCCTTTGTTAACTCACAGCGGCTTCCTTCTGTAACTTCCCTTTCTTGTACTGTAACAGGTGGCTATTGCCAATTTGACCTTGGCTTGGGAAAGGTCGTTCAGGGACTTTACACAACGTCGCCTTAGGAAACTCCTCACGGCCATCCAAGGTTGTTACACCTTTCTTCTCTGGTTACCATAAAAATTTTTATCGCCTCTCGTGTTATCCCTTCTTCCTTTTTTTTTTTTCGCTATCTCTCGTAACGCCAACTTCTTTTTTTTTTATGGCTAACTCAAATTGGTCCAAGGATACCTGGTGACTTTTTTTTTTTCGTACGAGACACATACTACCTGGTGTCAGGTTATGTATAGCGGGTACTTGGGGGATCACTGTTTTATCCCTTGGTACGTCTTTGGGTGAAATCCTACCCTTAGTGGATTATGAATCGTTACTGCGATTTCGGTCGATGTATATTGGCAATTTCGATTACTCGGTGTCCTGTGGCCAGGGGGGGTAAGGATGGGGGGACACCCTAGAGTCAATAATCAAAATCCTGGATTTTCATTATAATCGTCTTTTGGGAAATTTTTTTTTCAATCGAGCACGTCGTTCGATTCTGCCTCGATGGGAATCTCGTACCTGTATGGGTTTACTCATTTAAAAAAAAATCGATTTCAATGATTCGTCCAAAAATAACGATTTTTTCATACCTCGTCGCGTTACACCTTCAACGGTACAGTTTTGAGAACCTCTGACTATGATATATCGTACCGGATCATTGTTGTCCTGGCGATAAACATTGCCTAAGCAAACAACAGCTGCTTGCTACGTGCACCGTCGCTACTGTAAAAGTCGGTAATAATCGAGGCAATTTTTATTTTTTCCCCTCGTCATTGCCAAAGCTTATGATCATTTTTCGTACCTCCCTTTTGGCTCCTCAGTATCCACCGCAATGTCTATAGACATCCGTTAGAGTGAATTGAGCGCAACATGTAGATCGGGGTCGTGAGGTTCAAGATTTTTTTTAAAAAATTTCAAAATTTTCTCTGTTTTGAAATTCCATCCGTATATGGTATGTCAGAGGATCGATTAACTGACACGTGGATCTTCGTGTCGGTGTTACCGTCACTTTTTTCTGTTGCTGCCATTCGTCATAATAATTGTCTGAGACTTTTTACCTTTTAGTCGTTGACCCCGTCTCATAATTGACATCGGCGCTTGCGACGTTTCTGTACATTTGGACACTTTTTTTTTTCCATAAGAGTGTATTTCGTCAGGACATGTCTTCTGGGTGCCTGGGATTACATATTTGCTGGTATGAATATCAATGTACATATATCCACCAGTTACTCTTTACTTGGTTTCGAACCGTGTATTGTTATTATTATCGTCCATAAATTTCATTCGCATTTGTATTACTTCAGTCCGTTTCACAAATCTCTATTCAGATGTCACGCCATACCGATCGTCGATCCCCACGTGGCTTTGTTTGCGACTTTAGTTCCGATAGCTGAAATGTGGCGCTGCAGTCGCACCGAATCTTCCGGACGTCTAGACGCACGTCTTTTTAACTCGCACTGTCATTCTGGCACGCTACCAGCTTCTTTTTGCTGCCATTGACGTTTTGTTGACGTAAACATTGAATTTTTATGAGTCTCAGGCTTATTATTCTTCTTTTAATACTTTGTCGTGGACTCGGTACGCGACATTACTCGTGCGAACGACAAATCGCCATTGGCCGTTTTTCTCATACGACGGTTGACGTCTCGAATTTGGATTTCTTTTTTTTAATACATTTTATCTCCGTGCATTTAGTTTGCAGAATAACGCGATATCAAGTTCTACGTCTGGAGATTATTGATTATGCGTGTGGCCCGAACGGTTTGGTTAGTTTGTGTCTTTCGGTAAATATCGTATTTGACGGTTGTACACGGTAAACACGCCTGTCGGGACACTTTAGGTTAGGTTAGGTTGTTTTATAGCTGGAAATGACAACTTCTAAAGCTTTTGAGCATTTCGTGACGGTTGCCTCGGTGATAAAACAATTTCAAAGAAATATTCAGAAGAAGACCGAGACTCTTGGCGCTGTCTGCAATGCATTCGCGGTGCTGTTTGTTATACGCGGGAATTGTTCACGGCGGTGGCGGAGTTGCTGGAAGAGGAGGATAAGGAACCATACAGAAAGAAAGAGAGAAGGGAAGCTATGGTGGTGACGGAGACGCTACGATACCGTACGGTGTGATCGCGCAGTGTAAATTTTGTACGTAACCAAGATATTTGGAATTTTCCGAAAACAAATTGCTCTTCAATCCCGAAGAAAAAGTTCGAAATTTTTGTTTGACAAAGTCTCAAGGTGCATTTTTTGCAATTCTTTTTTTTTTTTCCCACGTCCACCTACCTTCCCGCATGGCGTCTCCGTATTTCCTGGATTATACGAGGATTTCTTCGCGAACATAGGAAGTGGTGGAAAGAGAGGTATGCGAAAGGGATTGGTCCATTCTGATTGATTCTTTTTATTTTTCACAATCTCTCCCTCTGACTCACTCGTTCTTTCTCGTTCTCATAGAGATTCCCAGACATCCTGTCTCGTCGGTAAAACAGTAACAGCAGCGCCTCGTTCCTTCGATACTCGACAGATAAAACAGCGTCGCCTAATACCCAGCTCTACCTGTGCGTAAAAACATCCAACTACACGGTCACAGAAAGGACCCCCGACTCTCCGCCTGTACTCGCAGCTCGCTCCGGTTACTCCGGAGGACAGTGGCCGTGACCCGAGTGGGACCTGGGGAGGGTCGGTGGCCCCGTGGCAGCAGCTTCCCACCACCAGCTAGAACTCCCACGTCTCTACGCAACTATACGTCACCTTACACTGTCCCTGTATATACATATACAGTACAGTGTTTTCAGCTATACTCAAGCCTATACCCTCTTGCCAGTATCTATTCCTCTATAACCTCTTGCTACTAACTTCACTCCTTCGACAAGATACCTTAACTCTACCTGAATAATCTGTCTATGCAAACTTCTCGCCGAGTACTCGTACCTAGTACTTTCTCTCCGTACTGTAACTCATTGCTACGCGTCTACTCGCACTCGTACTGTACCCGTTGTATAGGTTTCCTTTATTTTTCTTTTTATAAATATTTTACTGTACCGTGAAAGATTTTTTTTTTTTACTTCTCTACTATTCCCCTTTATGGTACTGCGACGGTACTTTTTTTTTTTTTTTAATGTTTCTATACTTGTTTTTGTCCCTTTGACTACCCCGTACCTCTGTCTCGTCCCTTCTCTTTATTTCAACCCCCCTCTATCTACCACTGTCACCGACAGGGTGTATCCCGCGAGAAGACACGCAGAGACTGTAGCGAGCACAACGTCGTCCCCATCGCACCGACGCCGACGACGACCAGCCGCGACGCCGTCTCCGTCGCTCGGCCCCTTCGTCGCGACGCGGTCGATACGCCTGGCATCAACCCCCGACTGACCGAGCCGCCCTTCCTTACCTTACCTCACCTCAAGATTACCTTACCTTCTTCCAAGGATAACCTAACCTCAATTGACATGGGCATCACGGGTGTACCCAGCTGGCCCGAGCATGTATTTCTGGTATTTTCCTTTCCTTTTAATTATTGTCACGTAATGCGTCCTTCGAACGATATTCTTCGATGCTCCTTCTTTCTTGCATCCGACTGTGACATACGTTATTATATATTTTTCAAGTCAACAGTTGTTCACGAAATTTTGTGTTTGCGTCAATCAAGTTTGACGGTATTTCTAGTGACTTTTTTTTTTTAATAATTACGTCTTATCTGTCTGCATAAGAAATTCTTCAATACCCGCGCACCTTTCACGGATGACATTTCTAGCCGCCTCGGCATACTGTCGAGATTAAACGCATCGCAGCCTGCTAATTTCATCATTATGCAGTGGGACTGCAGTGCCGTGTTCAGGGGCGGATCATTTTTTTTTCTTTTATATGTATATATATATTTTTTTTTGTGGGTCATGAAAATTTTTCTTAGTGACTTTTTTTTTTTTATTTCTTCAATCACTGTCCCTGGATACTCTTGACCGTTACGAGACCGTTCACAGTCACTTTTCTCAGAGACACCTTTTCTCCCGTAGGATTTCTAACCGGTTGTCTTGATGGGGGTTGGGATTGGATGAGGGGGGGGGGGACCAGTTTTGAATTTTTTTTCTTAACGTAGCGCCACGCGCTACCCATGGATACCAACAGGAATAGCAAGAGACTAAAATCTCCTGGATGAATCGATCACTCAATTTATTTATTTCCGACCGAAATGCATCATTGACAGTTTCACTTTACCGAGGATTCATCATGTACGAACGGTAGAGGGGGGGGGGGGAGAGTTCACTCATCGACTACAATGCGTTATCTCGGTATTGACGGTCGTTTTGAAAATTCCATAGGGAATTTTGGTGTTTTTTTATTTTTCTTACACGTACAATTAAAAAAAAAAACCAGGAAAGCTGAGGAAAACTCGGACGGTTAACGAATACGAAAATTAAAATCCCTGCGAACGTGCCTGCCGGGGGAATTCGCGGCTGGCAGAAATAAAAGGAGCTACTTGCTTTCGGTACTCGGCTCGTCGAGCGGCCATCTTTCTTTTTATTTTCTACCTTCCTTTCTTCCCGTCGAGAATTTCTACTCGGGATCGAGGAAAATTATCGCGGACTCGCCCTCGCCGTTGCTTCCTCTCTCTCTCTCTCTCTGTCTCTTTCTGCGGGATGGGGCGGAAAGACTTTGTCTCGCTCTTCGAAAATATAGAAAAAGCAAGAAAAAAGATCACCCGTTCCACCAGGAGTAGACGGCGTTGCCTACCACCCACTGAATTATATACGCGAGGCTCAGTTTCCATGAAGAAAATCGCCGGCTTACGTTCCTCCCGCGCCGAGCGACGGCACTGCTGCAATATTACGCAATCGACTGCATAACTGCGTCCGTGCACCGAGACGTGTCCTACGCGTCTGTTTACGTCCTACGTCGCCTTAGCCCTCTTGCTCCGTAGGCCGCTGCTGCGCCCAGGTCGTCTAGTGACTTCGACGTTAAAGCAGTTCAACCGTGTATACATTCGTCATAATTCTAGGGATATTCGCGTGTAATTGCCACTCCGACTGATACCACGGCGCTTTCTCGTATGATAATAAGAGTGCGCGGCTATGTCATTAGGTTGTTCCTGGTTATGCGGGGAAAAAAAAAGGAGTCTTATTCATTGCGTCACTGACCTGCCTTTTATTACAGGTCGGGATCGTAGTGTTATGCGGTATATTGGGTATATGTAGCTTTGAGGAAGATGGTATACAGTGCGAGAGTGGGGTGTAACAGTGGTAAGGAGAGAGAGGGCGGGGGGGTGGGGGGGAACTATAATCTTATCGCGCAGTTTCAAAAATACATATCACTCGTGACGTATCTGGGGAATTTTTATTTTTGTATTTTGTCAGCGAGGTCGAAAGGTCGATCTACGGCGTTTAGTACTCAGGTCAGGAACACGTAAATGGTGGTTCCACGTAGAAGTCATTTTGGTTCTGTTGTGTGTACGGGAGATGTCTGTGGGAAGGTGGGACGGAGGTAAAACTAGATAGAGAAGTTGATGTTGGTATTAATGATGAGTGGGGATAAATGATGCTGTCTTGTTGGTATCCTTGGTAATATCGGTGACTGTGGTTCAATAATTTTCCACACAATGGATATTGTCTCTAGGGTTACGATCTTTAAGGTGACGCTGATCTAGGTTTTTCACGTGTCAACCCACCCACGCAACCTTTCTGATTAACCTCGAGAATTTACACAGCACTGAGTCATGGGCTTTGCTGCTAGTCCACGTATACGGGGAATATGGTTAAATGCATTTATTTCGTTAATGTGGTTCGTGTCCGTGCTAAGTGTCCAGAGTCTGTACGATTTTACTTTCTCTGTTTCAGATCGCACCCTCGGCAAAAAAGCTATGGGGCGTCGACGAGGGCGGCTCGAAGGACGAAGGGGGTGTAAAAGGCGGTGGGATACTACACCTGGGAGACCACCAGATGTGGCGCGATTCTACTTGGAGTACCTCAGGTAATATTGAAATTATTTTTTCTTTCTTTTTTTTTGGAATTTTATTTTAAATTGATTTACAGAGAAACTAGGAGTCTCTGTATGTTCTGAAACGTGGTGGAATTTAGGATTGTCAGGAACCAGGAGCAGAATCCTGGATGTTGCTGAGGGGGTGGAGGGGGAGTCGGTTTTAGGTGCTGCTACTGAAATACGTCATTACGGGTCCGCCGTTAACGTGGGGTAAGATCTGGACCCGGTGCACCCTCGTCGCACGTCAAACGACACGCTTCGGGCAGATCGTGGCTGCTGGTCGCGTTTTCATGTGTGCGACGTGGCGATGGGTGCAACGCGGCTGTTGCTATGGCGACAGACGCCCGGCATCGGTAGCGGTGGGGGCAACGTCCCAACGCCCAGGCTCGTACCTACTCATCAACCCCAGGGGCTCTTGGTAACCCCCCAAAACCCATCCCCTCGAGTATACCTACGAATAGCTGATTTTGCTCTTACGCTGTATAGACCTGGACTTGGGAGACTAACTGAAGATGCTCGGGATGGTTGCTATCTGCTGCTACTCTTATCTGTACTTGCGTGTGATACTGATAGTGGAAGCTCCTCTTGGAATTGTCGTCCTTTCCATTGTTTTTGTGTACTATGTGCCATCTTCTTCTTTCACGTGGATCTTGTGTACTGACTAATGTCTTTTTTTTTATGATTGCAGATCATGCAGTTTCACAACCGATCTCGATGGGTACTGGAAGACGTATTGGGGTTGGTACTGGGTACCACCATCAGACCTCAGAGGGTGCAGTTCTTAGCCCCAGAAGCAGGTTTGTATATTTATAGGTGATCCTATTAATTATCTTATCCTATACTCATGTATCGTTATCCTGAAATGATGGTCAGTCTATGAGTTCAATATTTTTGATTTTTTTGACAGGTCGAAAACAATGAAATCTTTAAGGAGAGGTTGCACGTGGTTTTCCAATAAAATCACTTAAAAGTATGTTCAAGGAGAAACAATGTATTTCAGTGAAAAATTATGCACCTACGTACTTTCTAGCATAAACTTCATCCAAAGTCTTACGTGGCTCATGGAAGATTTCATCGTTTTCAACCTCTCAAAAAGATATACTGAATTCGTGAACGGACTATAGGTGTTGGGTTTTTACACGTGGATCCTAATCGGTGGGGGGGGGGGGGGGGAGCTTGACTGATTCACTTGATCTAGAGTTAAACATGTGCGTGATGAGATTTTGTATGCAGATATCAATGGCGGAATCATTAATGGTGACTAATGGACATTTATATCTATATATATGGTATTGCATAATTAGTGATAAGAACATTGTATTACTCAGGGTATCGCGCCGCGAGCTCTGTCACTGATAATGCAAGAATGTATATGTTTGGACTTTTTAACATTTCTCGAGAAGTCTCACGTGCAGATAAATAGATTAGCCTTTCGCATCCAGAAACTGTCAGGGGACGCTTTAACCAATCGATTATTTATGTTTGGACGTATAAAACTTAATCGATATGGAGCCGCGCTCATGAACGTTATTTATGTTTCTAGCGAGACTGGTGGTCTTGGTGTGAAAATGGTGGAATACGTTCTTGGATCGAGTCCTACGACCCCAAAGGATCTGGAGCCTCGAATTGTCTCGCTGAGATTGGTAAGGATCTTTTGGGTTGAACCGTTAGTCGTTTAAGTAGATCGTGTGATCTGTATGTTTATTTTGATCTCGTGTGTCGGCAGAACTCGGATGCTGATAAAAAGGAGAAGGAAAAGGGTTCCGCGAGTCCATTCGACGGATCCAAGGACGATAACGGTCCTCAGGGTAACGGATTGGCCTCCCAAAATGGTCTTGACGATGACAAAGGATTCAAGTGAGTAATCCCCACGAGCCTCCCAAAGGGTCCATCCTCCTGCTGCCTCTCACGGTGACCTTGTCACTATGAGATTAAAACTTCCGTCACAGTCTGAAATCCTTAAGCCGGCGTCACAAGCCTGCTACGTTGTTCAATTGAAAATCGATCTGTTTGTTTACCATTCTGACTTGTTCTTCAGCGAGAAACTCTTTACCGTCTGCGAATGGATTTTCACTCTCGTTGCATTACCTACCGTCATTGCGCATACTTGTAGACGCACATGATAAACCATGAGAGTCATGGTATTCATAGGAAGACGTGGTGACTGCTTTTCTTTTTTTCTTTTTTTCTTTTTACCTAAAGTACTAACCACTTGGTTGTCCTTCATCATTATCTGCCACCTGGCGGCTGTTTCTCCAACAGAGCTCTCTACCTTACCGACGCTCAATTCCTTCTTCAGTATTTATATGACTTGCGATTTCTTTTATTTACTTGTAACCGAAATCGTCTGGCAGATCATTTCTCATTTTTCTTTTGTTGCTACAAAATCACTCTGTCAAATTTCTCTATGGTATATATTTTTAGCTCCGTCGGTAAAGACGGTAACTCGCCAATCATTTACCCTAAAACTCCATTGAGAATGTACCAAGGCTGTATTATATGTCTTTCGCCGTTCATTCTTTTTTACTCGTATCCATTACCAACGTCCTCCAAGATATCGTGTGTCCTAGGCCCATCGCTTCGTCCTCAGTCTTATGCAAAATGCACCGTTACCAGCAATAAATACAACCGAGATGTGAATCCTGCGCGACAGGTTCATCGTTCCTTTAAGCGATACTATTCAGGCTATTGACTGTCTAAGAGACAGTCACTCGATACCTATAACGTTACTCTATTATATACTCTTGCCAATGCTTATGTAAACCATTGCTGAGTAATAATCCAGCTGTATAGTCTGTAAGCCTTTATCGACAAATAATTATATATATATATATTTTTTTTCTTATCAGTCCCCTTTCATAGAAACTCACGTAGAATGGCATTCCAGACTTTCCCCGTCTTATTACAATATTAAAGCCTTATAACTCTAGCTTATAATCGAAGGTTCCACCTTTTTTTTCTGCACTCTTGCAAACACACGTCTTGTCACTGACTTACCGACCGACCATCCATGTCTTTTAACCAGCTAGTTTCCAACTTTTTCTTCTCTTTGACTCAGACCCAAATGCTAGATTTTAGAGAGGGCGGTAGGGAGGGGGGGAATTGAAAAAAAAAATACAAATATGGAATGAAACCTAGACCTCCGCCATTATTCCTGCGCAATACATTCTTCTTGCCGTTCACTGCTGTATTCCATACTGCGATACAGGCTTTAAGGCTTGTTTATCTAATCTCTTATGCATATTATTATTTGCTATGCATAAAAATACTTTCGCCAATTTCCACTTATCCAAATGACTCTTTAGCAATTGTATTTATTATTCTCTATGACTTTCTCTCAGATTCTCATCGGTGGCTCTGGGCATGATTTTCTACGACTGTCACTCTCGAGGTCTTTGATGGTCCCAAATGAACTCCGACTTCCAATGGTTATTACGTTATAGCCGTAAGAAGTGGTATCAACGGTCCCTGACATTTACGAACGGCGGGTGGCGGTCAGCACGCTGACTTCTCAAGAGAAACACGTCACTTTCTTTATATAGAGATGGAATTTCTAACGCGCTGCTTGAGAACGCCGTACACGGGAGTCGTAACAGGATTTGGCTATGGACCGTTGATGAAAGAGGAAAAAAAACAAATTTAGCACCGCGGCACGGTGTTGCTATACAGTCTTTTATTTATCTTTTTTTTAATATTTAAAAATCTTTAGAGAATGGATGTTATTAGTATTTTGCTAAGGATCTTTAGTGGACAAGTGTCTGCGTATTAATGGGTGTTAACGCATTATAACGAGTTATTGAATCTTTGAGGAATTTTGTAATTTATTTTCTTCTTTTTTTTTTTTTTTTCCTAATACTTAAACTCGTGCCAACATCCGAATATATGGAATGTCGTGTTATGTCATCGGGACAAACACGAGTACGTATGAACCAGTGCGTGATTTCGTAGATTCTCCTAACCCACTGACTTCATTAATCAGGCGTCCTCCTCGTCCTCTTTACTTTAAAGTCTGTTTTACCGACTGTCTCTGTCCTGGCGTGAGTCACGCGATTGCTTATTTCTTCTATTGGCCTTTGGCTGGATCCACATGAATTGTCTTCATCCTCCAGACACTCGATGCTACACGCGTTATTGTAATTGTAAACGAGAGCGAACATTGTGCGTCCAACGTAACTGGGGTGCTGAGCTGGTCGTGGACGTTGACGAGGATTTAGAGAATTTTCTTTACCTTTGCTCTATATCCGCTTACTCCTCCTCTTCGCAGTCCCTGATGATGTTGACCCAGGAACACCTTGGTCATCGCCGTGATACTTTCAGTGTCTAATCGATCATTTTCACTTGCAGTCGCACACCAGGAAGCCGACAGCCATCTCCAGGCGAGGAGGAGTTTCAGAAGAACGCGGCAGCCACCCTGGCAGTGAGTGCCGGCGGCGGTGGCGTTGTTCTTCTTAAACAAGGAGTCGACGTCGTCGGTAGCGAGGAGCATCACTTCATCTCGGCATTCGCCTCAGCGCCGCCACATCATCTTCAGCATCATCAGGCGCCACCGACACATCATCTCCAGCATCCCCATTCGCACGCGGCCCAACTGTTTGGCGCTCAAGGTCCACCGCCACCTCAGGGTCCGCCACCGTCTCAGCAGCAGCAACAGCAGCAAGGACCACCTCAGCCACAGGATACGACGACCCACTTCGACGTGCAGGTGAGTACCTGCTTAGCTTCTCCATCTGTTCCACGGAACCAACTTCCAGCTCTAACAGAGTGTGAGGTCGTCACTCTAAAGAGGACCAGTTTAATCTCTGCTACCTTCGTAGGTCCAACCCTAGATTAAGTTGACCAACCGAGTAAAAGGGTCGAACCATCGTCGTTACCTGTCATAAATTTCATCGCTGCAATGGAAACCCAAAGCACGTAGCTTAACGAGTTCCTGAGGGTCGCAGCAGGAATATTTAAAGCGGGCGACCGTAACCGAATGTTTTTCTTATATTTTTCTTCCTCGTCTCCGCCACCTCCGCCTCCCCCATCTCCACCCACCTTCACCCACCACTTCATCTTCCTCTTATTCTTCGAGTGTTAATTTGGCAGCGTAGTTATTTTTAAAGTGCGCACGCGGCACTAATGAGCCGACCAACCACCGAGTCTAACCATCCCCCACGTCATCCTCGTTCTCATCGTCTAACCCCTCCACAGGGTCTCCAGGATCAGGGTATATTACTACATCAACATTTTTACCACCCTATCTCAATCCTTCATCCTCCACACCACCAGCCAAGAACCTGGAGCGGATCTCTCATAGGCTTGATCTTGCACATCGGTAGCCTTGGGTAGTCGACAACACAGTATCATCCCTTTCGCCGAGTATCTCCGCGAGACACCGCATACCTGTAAAACGCGAACCCAGAAAAAACCGAGGTTTCTTCCTCAGCCGCAGATATATAAATCATCGTGTGACAGCTCGGCCACCTACTTTGAATCCTATTCGGAAAATAGAACGAACGTTTCCTCCCTCTCCCTCCCATCCCACCCGCTTACCCCTCTCTTAGATGCACCTATGTACTTACATAGGTATATATATATATATATATATAGACCTCATGTACTCAGACTCTCATTCTACATAGACACCAGGTTTACCCATGTAGAATGACTATGGAACATACATCCGCGACGTATGTATTTAACACGCTTATTTAACTTTGCCTCAGTATTCACGCTCTGCCCCGTCCGATCGTCTCTTCACCTTCTCTCTTCCACCTGGCTACGCGACGCGTTACATGCGCGCGTTAACAAAACCGCCACGTGACTCTGTCGCGGCTGCTGCCCGTTATGCACTTTGACGGCGAAACCGGGTAACCGTTGACGAGCACCGGACGTCGTCACCGACGGCTTTCGCGATATCTTATGACCGAGCGAACCAGCCTTTAGGCCGTATCCGATGCTTGGAGAAAGGTTAGGCACACACACACGCGAGATAAGGTAGCCACTGCAGGATATATACATATATATATGTTAATCCTGAATTTAAAAAAAGGAAGCGAAAAAAGAATCCAGGTCGCTTCTTGCTCTAATAGTTCTTTTTTTTTTCTTCTTTTTTTTTCTTCTTATTTTAGAGAAATTTATCTCCCACCTCACCGCTAACAACTGTTTACCTGTACGCTCTGGATACACGTAAACTGGTCTTCGGTGTCTTCTTGATCATCTCCACCATGACCTACCTCACACGTCTCTCCCTTTTCTCATCCCTGGGATCCATCATCGCTACCAACATGGACCAGGATGATCTCTGCTCCAGGGAGATGCTGCTGCAACTCGTCTGTACTCCTCGCAGACTCTAGCCGCTTATCTCGGGTTCTGTTGGTCCATTTTCCACTTTTTCCGCTTCGCTCGATCTACCAGGAACGTGATCGTCCTTGCTCTCCATTTTACCCTCATTCCTTTTACTGTCAGGACTTACGTGTCTGTGCATTGTATCCTTAACAAGGGCTGCGCCCACACGTGCCGTCACTGTCACGCGTACAGGTGCGCCCTGGCATCACCCCTCTACCTCCTGGCCGAGGTCTCATCCACCTCGTGGTCTCCCGTCGCAACGCTGAAATTCTCTGGGGCGATTATAATTAGCGGGGTGTAGGGTCGGTTCGATCCACGTGCATTGATACTGACGTTTACGAACGGGGGTGGCGGGGGGTACAGGACTATGCGTACGCACGTGCCAAGTGTATTTTGCGTCAATCATCGACACTTCATCCCTTCGTACCATCTACTTCTTGTACTGAATTAAAATATAGTCACAGGACACGCTCGATCCTCGCCTACGTTGGTTCGTACGTACTAATCACCCTGGTTAGGGCGCTTTTATTGTTTCCGGTAGTTTAAGGGTTTACGTCGGGGTGACTGTTCTTGCCTTAAGAGTCACGGTAAGATGGCCCCTCGTCCTCCTTACGAAAAATCATACTGTTTCACTCGCGAACGGACTGTAAGTCACGGCGCGTGAATTATACATGAAAATTCTTATGAACTTTATTACGGCAAGTGCTCATCGTGCTCGTCGTTGCGTGAAGTCATTTCCAACCAACCAACCCCCCCTCCTCGTCCTACCCCTCGCATCCCTCTGCAATGTTTTCCCTCTCTCGCTTCATCTTTCCTTCTTCCGTCCTTCGCGTACCTATCCGCATTCTGATCTTTCCCACCTTCCGATCGCGTGGATCCTCGCTACGTAGTAGCCGTGTATGGAATTCGGGATTTAGGATCGAGGGGGCCGGGGTGGGTGGTGGAGAACGAGGGGAGTGAAAAAAGAAATGGATCCTGGTAAAACTCTCCGGCAGGAAAGGAGAGAAGGAAAAGATAAAGAGAGCCGGTGCACACACCGGTCTCTATGTATCGGGTTGTTGACTCCTTGCCCATTCAGCATAAAGTGCAATGACTCCTCCGGCTATGAAAATCTGTATCGGGTCGGCCTTAGGCCGCGTTTCCAAGCGTCCTGTCACGCTTCGCTATCACGGTTAGTTCCCTACGCTCCTTCGGAAAGTCCGCTCGTTACGCGAAAATCCCCTTGGCCGACGAGAACCCAGGTATATGTATACCTTGCCGTGACGTTTGTCTCGTGTACGCGGCATTTCGTCATCACGGACGTACCGACGGGAGTTTTTCCCGCTCTAGGACGGACGGTGACGCCATGTTGGTTTCTTCTTGTTTTTCTTTATTTTTTTTTTCTCCCTCGTAGAAACTTCTCGTCGTATTGCGGATTTTTCATGAACTTTTTGGTCACGGCGTATTGGACTTCTTCCTATTGTGCCGCGAGATGCTTGTCGCAGAGGTCCCTGAGAGCTTGTCACTCATCTGACGATATTTCTGGTGGATGCTTGCGTAACGTTGCGCGCGACGATCCAAGCGCGTTCGTCGTCTTCGTTCGCGTTAACGTCTCTCGTACCTTCGGCTAACTTCACGGCCTAGAACGTTTATACGCGAGCGATACGATCGCGGTATTCGTTCAATGTCCCTGGTCGGCGAGTTTATTCACTGGTTCCCAATTGTTTCAATCGTTATTGGGCTTTGCACTTGAGGTGGAAAATGCACTGTCGGTGGGACACGTGTATCGGCTGACTCGGCATTCACGAGGAACGAGGACAACATCCTCGAGTCGTTTACAACGGAAAGTACAGCCGGAGTCCGGAACGTTAACGACTCGACGTCGGATGACTAAGTGTGACGGGACGAAAGATCATTCGCGAGATGACGAAGACGATTGTATTAGCGATCTCGAGGGCTTATCAGTTGCCAATTATAAATGAGATAAGGAACGTGATTTTGATTTTTTGAAATTCTTCAAAGACGTAGGCGCTTGAGGAGAAGATTGAGGAAGGAGAGGAGATTGTCGATGGGTATGTCTGTCCTTGTCACGCGCACGTAGCCCGCAGTAGGTCCGTCTCTCTCGCACTCGCGGTCGGTATAGGAAAGTCGAAAATTTTGAAACTTTTTTTTCTTTTTTTTTTTATAATACCCTTTTTATTTCGGTTCGCTCGAGCTTCAACGGGGATGGTATGGTTTTGAGGGTTGGGGGGGGGGGGATCTCTGTTGTAAGACGTGACGACGGAATTATTAATGGTGGTGACATTATTCATTCGAGGGTTAGCCGTCTAGGGTAGATGACGTCTAGTGACTCCTGGGTGTTGGGGGTGGGTTTGGGGTGGGTCTATATCAGTAGCCTCGAGGCAGGTTCTAATTAAAACGAATCGCCCGCAGAGTCGAATCTAGCCTAGATACTCGTCCCCCAGCGAGCAACCCTTAAAGCTAGTCGTCTTCATCCCTTGACACACTCGACTTTAGCTTTGCCCTTCAGGAGAGGTGCCAACCTCTCGCCGTGCTTCTTCTTTCACGCTTTGCATTTTTCAACGTCGTCTTCGTTACCTCGGACTTGATGCTCCTGCGTCGCCACCCTTGCCCCTCCTTCTCCTCCTCCACCACCCCTTGGCGTTTCAAGTGTTGAAACACAAAGCAAACCCTGAAATCGTGACCAAGTACACGAGACCGCGGCACCCGGGGTTCTCAACCTGATGACCGAGAAAATACCTTCTTTTTTTTTTTAACCCTTGCCGTTCGTTTTTCTCAGGCCGGGGAGGCTTGGTAGCTGGATGGGTGTAGGGGTAGAAAAATGAAGTACGTCGGTACAGGTAAAAAAACTTTTCCCCGATACGCCCCCTTTGACTTGCCTGGATGTACGTTCTTATTTTTTTCTACCCCTCCCCCCCCCATCCCTTTCTTTTCTCTTATTAGCTCTCCGACTCTCGTCAACCCTTTTACATTCTCCTTTATTTTCATTCGGCCAGGGTTGACGCGTCGAGCCCCCGGGACACGCTTTCTCCGTCGGCGTTTCATATTATAATAAGAAATTGTAGGGTGCGGACTAACGTGTCAGGGGTGTAGAGTATATGGCGTGAGGGGTGGGGGTAGGTGGGCAAGTAGGCAGGTAGTTGGCGTAGAAGGGTGGTTAAACAGGCGTGGCGTGTTCAGCAGGGGGTGGGTTGGGGGGGGGGGGTGCAGCGGGTTACCGCTGGTTTCTCGATATGTAACACGCTAGATCGCGTGTCAGTTCATCCCCCTGTAAATCCGAGGGTTCTCAACCCTTTTCAACCCCCCCCCCCCATATATCCGTCTTGGAAGAAAATTTCATCCCCACGACATATTACATCTAACAATCAAAACCCTTCACCTTGTTCAATCTCATGATCGTTATATAATATCGTGGAAAATTTGTACGAGCATCCCCCCACCCCCATTTTCATTCCATCCCCACGACCCCTTATTCGCGATATGCCCCCCCCCCCTCCACTGAAGATAACAGGGCGTAAATAATACGACTACGAGGTACCCAAGTGTTGTTGGATATGAAGTGCAAGGAGAGAGTCTGAATGGGGTTGGGGTGGGGTTATTCTCCCTCCTCATCCACCGTCTCTCTCTCTCTCTCTCTCTTTCGAGACAATAGGCTGTTGGCCACGAGCGACGACAATGTGTTTCGCTCCTCGGGACAGAGTGAACCCAAGAGAGCAGAAGGCGAGAGATGTAGGCAGGTAGGGAAAGAAAAAAAAAAAAAAAAAAAAAAAGAAGGGAGTCCTCCTACTTGTTCCTCCTCTTCGTACGGTCGTAGCGTCAACCAGGAGCAGCACCTTCCTCTCGAGGATCCCCTTTAGAGCAAGGGTGATGGTGGTACAGTGCGTCGCAAAAATGAATGTACGCGCCAATTTAATTTGACGTAGTCGAAAAGTCGAAACGACGAATCGAATCCCCACGTTCCGCCTGTTCCCTCCATCCAACCTTCCCCCTTGTCCGTATTCCGATCGTCACACTACTTTATATCTATAACTCGTTTGTATCGCTACACCCTTGACATTTTCACGCGACACACACGAATTTCGGCATCCTGCTAACGTTTTCACGAATTCGCGACGTACAAACGCACGTAAATGCGACGTTTAATTAATTAACGTATAATTGCGTAATTTCTCGTACGCATGTGCGCGCGTGTGTATATACGTATACACGCGTAATAATTATTCGACGTTGACGACCGTGAATGTCGGGTTTCAGGTGTATTTTTTTTTTAACTACGTTTCAACGACAAACAGGAATACGTTGCTTCGCTTTCTACTAGTCAGCCATGTCGATCGGCCAATCTTGAGAAAGTAGCCTTCACCCGTCCCGCAGCACCCACCCTCCGTCGCCCTTTGTTTCTCACCCTTCGAACGAAGACTCCGAGAGGACGACAGTGTCGTACACACTGGATGGATTCTACACCCGCGGCGAGGCGCGAGACGACGGAGTATGAGGTAACGCGGGGGGGACGTAGGTGGGGTAAGGGAGGAGGCTAAGGGAGAGAATAGAAAGGTGGGAGAGAGACGGAGACGGCGACTGCACAGGAGTTTGCGGGCGCGAGAGAGAGGGAGACTGTGTACGCGTCACACCGGTCGCGTCGCGTCACTCAAACCCGCGGCCCATGGGAAGCGAGGAGGCTCGAGCAGTCAGTTCTCAACTGCCTTTCTATGCGGCAACCGTTGCGAGCGCGGCTTAAGCCCGGATTACGCTGGACTTAGCGGGTTGCTTCGGTCTCTCGGCGCTATATAAATTCGCGACCCAGTGTGTACTCGACCTGGACTCGGCGAAGGGTTACGACGGCCGGAAGTAGAGTCGAGCGTTGTCGTGTACCGGTCGACCGGGACATATATTCGCCTTTCGTGTTCTGTGGGGTAGAGGGATGGGGGTGGGGGTGTAAAAGAAAGGTGTTGGTGGTGGGGGGGTGCGTTGATGATCGAAACAATAATCGGGTAGGACGGTGGCGAGGGAGGAGGGTGAGTCACGGGGTGTTGCGAGACTCGTGACGAGAAATACGAACTTCCGGTCCTCCTGGTGGAGGCGATAAAGAAATTGTGAAAGTATTTCAACTTGTGCTGTGATTCGTGTATATATCGATGTACCCGTATATACATACGTATACTGTTCCAAGGTCGAATCCATGGTTTTGTAATTACTCGACCGGTTGCGGGATTCATCGTGTATCGTGAGACTCGTCACTTTAGCCGAAGTGTAAATCGCGGTGTAGCTATTGGTGGTTGTCCACGTGGTCTGTTGGTAAAGTCGCGCGAATTTTTTTTTTTTGCTAAAAAGACCAAAAAATGCCTTACCGGACAGTCGCACTCGATTAAGTAGCAACGCATATAGAAAAGAAAAAAAAAACCAAGTGCGTTAATCGCGAGAGACGTCAGATCGACTGATAAGTACAAAATGACAGGGAAGTGCGGAATTTAACAGCCGGGGGTGCTTGAAGCCCTTGGCGGGTGCGACGGGCACACGCGGGGGTGCCAGTTAGCAGCAGCAAGTTCAGAGATTCAGGGTGTGTGAATTGGTGTCGTGTATCTCGCTTTACGACCCCGCTTGTCATACGGTGAACCAGTTGGGTCCGCGTGGACCCACCCTTACCAGTAAGGGTTGCTGGCCCTGACCGCGTGAAAAAGGGGGTACCGGGTCCACATGTGAATCGGCCCGTAACCATCCGGTACCAAGAGACCGTGTAGGGAGCCTTCGGGTCGCTCCAGTGCAGAGTCAATAGACGTACGGAGAACCGGAAGTGCGTAAGCAAGGTGGTCTGCTGATCGAATTGGCGCCTGAACAATATGGTCGTGCTCGAACTGGAGGCCGTGTATGCCCAGGCTGCCCCGCACGCGAAACTGCTGAACAAGCGTTTCGTCGGGGCTCATCACTGGCTGGGACCGCTCAAGGAGGCTCTGGTCGCACGGCTTGCGGCTGACAAGGTACGCGCACTTATCACTTTCTCGCGTCATACGATGCGTATGGACGCGGACCTTACTTGATCCTCAGTGGGTCCTACGCAACGGGTTCGCCGTTGTGCGGCTGGAATTACAAAATTATATGTGGAGGATCTGCGTTACTGCTTTTTTTTTTTTTTTTTTTCTTTCCCTTTCTTCGGCACAAGGCGACTGAAATTCTTTCACGCCGACTTACCGCCGGCTCACGTAAAGCAGACTGCGAGCTGCTCGCGTACACCGCGTGCCCCGTCAAGCTGGAAATTAAATTATCGACAACGGCTCTCACTTCAGGCTCCCTTTTTTTTTTTACTTCCCCTCTCCTCCCTCGTCCTCCTGTTTTCCACGGGATTTAACCAGGGCGCCTCGACGCTCCGCACTCGCGGCTTAACCACCGCGACGCTCTCCTTCCGCTAGAATGCTCTATGGGGGACGACGCTCGTGACTTGTCGTCAGGGGGTGGGTGGGACGTGGTTAGGGGTAGATGGGAAACTGGCCTCTGTACTTATACGCGTGTACAAGCATCAAGCCCAGAGGGCGGTGTGTTTTTACGCGTGTTTTTACGCTCGTTGCAATTTAGCGAGTGGCAAACGAGAAAAATGGCGAAAATCTTGAACCCGTGAATTCGCGAAATTCTCGTACCTCGCTGTATGGCGTCTAGGCATACGTCGATCGTTGCTAGGGAAAAACTTAAAAAATACTTTCTCACGTTTCAGTCTCGTCGGAGACGTACGGGTGACTTTTTTTGAAACTTTTTCAACACCCTGTACGTTTCTTACCGCTTCTGTTTGTCGCTGTCCGAGTCAGCCGATTCTTATTTATTCCTCTTCTTTCGCGGTCAGAAATGCAAGTCTTACCTGACTTTGTACCCCTCGCCTCTTCCTTCCCCTCCCCTCCCCTCCCCTCCCGTCATGTACCGTTGCCACGAGGCCATCTCCGTAGATCTCTAAGAAACCAGGAAACTCTCTTCGGCTCTACCAGCCATTAACCTGTGATATAGTCAAGGCGGTATTTTCAAGCGAGCTGCTCTTACACGAGCGACCAGTCGCTTTTTGTATTTGTGAAAATTGTCAGTTAGACCAATCTCTTTTTCTTCTCTCTCGCGTATTGTCCCCTTTTTTCGGGCAATTGTTTTATCATTTTTTGTAAATGCTCTTTCGGTTTACATGCAACTGGTTCGCGAGTCGCGCGACTCGTACCTGACACTCGTGGAACTGCTGAAATACGTTTCCATGTAACTGCTAGACGCGCAGACAAAAACCCCATTGTCTACCGCGTCATTGATCAGCCCAGAAACAAACAGTGTTGAGACTGGGCATCCCTCGGTAACTTTGCTTACTAGTCTGACTGAATGCAAACAACCCGCTTCCGTAGAAGTGTTTGTTGTCAATCTAGATGCTTAATGCTTTCAGATCTCCCTTTCCATTGCCGCCACCTTTACAGACTCGTACGATGACAAGATACGATTGGAACTTTGAGCCCAGGTGGTTTACTTTTGAATGAGCCTGTACAAGGGAGGCAGTCTAGCGAATTCGGTTTTGGCGGGTAAAATTTTACCCACAAACCCATCGGAGAAACGTACGAGAATGCACGCACGTGAAGTTAGGCTTTGACGATTTTCAATCGTTTTTATGATTAACGTGATTGCCCCTAGCCGATCAGCTGTTTAGTCAGACACGAGTCCCGAACCAACACGAGTAGCTACGAGACCTGCTACGTGGCTGTTGTGTCGAATTTTTGTAAAAAATTTCCATTTCCCTCGACCTGGCTTATCTCTCCTTTCTTCTCGCCAGGCGGAGCCACGCGTTTGCAAGGATGACGCAATAATTAACGAAGTATTTTATTACCGCGATATATTCTCGTATTACTGCTGAATTGCGGATAGCCGAGATCCCGTTCTCTTGTCTTTCTCTTGCTCGCTCGGTATTAGAAACCAAGTTAGATTAGCTGGACTTTTATCTTTGTCCTCGGCTCTATACTATACCCTGTCTCTCTTGCTCCCGTTGGACATTTTGTATTTATATTCGCGCAGCGTATGGACGGGATTTTGTTGGGATTTTTGTTTCTTTTTTTTTTCCCCTTAAACCCTAGTTAAAATTTACTCATTCAAGTTTCTTCGTGTTGGTATCTCTAACTAGCTTTTTTCTTTTTCACATACGTTCGCGCTACGTTCTGAAATTACGCCTGCACGTACGTATCCAACGTCGATGTCACAACGACGCATGGCGGCGCCAACTGGAACTAAAGAGAGAGAGAACAAAAATTTGCTTCCCTCAGCAAGATTGTTCCCGACGTCGCTTATCGGCACTTCCGCTCGCGGTTTTGTCACTGCTCGCTAACGGAAACGGCCCTTTCCGCGATGCGGCGATCGCGATTGTTAATAAAAGCTAGAGCAGCGAGAGAACATTAGGAGGTTGACGAGGAGGGGCAGCGGCGGCGGGGAGGGAGGTTATGCTATTGCTACAAAGCTACGGGAAATCGTTCTCTCTCTCTCTCTCTCTCTCTCTCTCTCCTTTTTTCTCTCCTCCTTTTCTTTCCCTCGTACAATCTCCTCTCTGACCTCGCTTCTATCTTCCGCGTGCGCCGGTGGCATCGGGAAAGTTGGAAAGTCCGTAATTTTCACGCTGGCTAAATGAAACCGTATAACACGTGGAGCGCAGGGGGGGGGGGGATGTTTGGCTGGATATTATTTTTCTTTCTCTCTCTGTGAAAATGCGCCCAACCTGCTGGATTATTTCGATCGAGCCAGGAGGTGGAAAAAGGCCGTCGGCCGAGATTTCGTAAAATATTCAATCGCTGCGGAACGAGCGAGTAAAACTGCTTGCCACGGCAATTGTATCGCTGCCTCGTATTAGTAAAGTCTACTCTATATATATATATATTTCTCGTTCCAACCAGGAACAACCAGTACACAGCGAGCTATCGGGATTGATAATTGTGTGAAGAAATATACAGTCGGACGAGGAACTTCATGTACCTTATGACCCGCGTAGTGCATGCCGGGTACGCGAGGATTCGTGAAGGAAGGTCTGGGTATTGGATTTTGTAAATTTGCTATACCGTACGCGAGTGCGAGAGAGACGGCGTTATGGCGTTCGCAGTGGGCGAGAGTGAGACGGACATACGCGACGTTAAATAATCAAGTAAAATTCGTCGTTTCGATTTTCTCTCTTGTCGATCGTTAACGATTCTACGAAAAGTGCCTTCTTCTCGTCGAATCGTTCGATTAATCGATACTGCCCATGCTTGAGATATACACATATACATATATATATATATAGTGCTCATTAGCATTCTCGTGTAAGTCAGTAGGATCGTCCGCTCGTCAACTCGCGTCCTGTATTCACCGATTTCGTGTGCTTTCATAGGCGCGAGACAGAGAGGCAACGATAAATAAATAATAATTAATTGACCGTCTGTGTCTGTCAGCATAGTCAGACGTTTCGCTCAATGCCGTAGCGTATTCACGTACTTATGACAAATGTACCGTTCGCTCGCTAACGTTCCCGGTACACTCATCGAAATAAATTCACCGTTACGGCGCTCAAAGGATTTCCTCGTTCGCACGCATCTCGGGTATAACGCGCGGGCACGAAAGCGGCAGATTCAAATTTACCGTGAACTCACGGCAAATGCGTTTTGCCGTACGAAAAATTCCTTTCCTTTTCTCTTATAATTTTCTTTGATTTTCACTTCTCCTCGCAACCTTTCTGCGAATCGATCGTATTCACGTACGTCGAAGGTCGAGTGCGAATGGAGGGCAGAAGTCAGATGGTGCATACATATGTACAAGGCTTAAGGTTGGTACCAACCTCCGCCATATATTCTCTCCTCTCGTCTCTCTCTCTCTCTCTCTCGTAAATATCGTGTGTGATGTGATGTCATGTCATGTGATGATGCTACGCGATACCACGCAGAGCTTCCTGACTTGTCTTTCCCATCCTAACCTCTCTGTCTCTCTCTTTGTCTATGCTTTCCCAACTCGGCGCGAAGGGGAAGGGGGTCTCCTCGTCCTTCCACTCTATGCGAAATATATGTGTCGATGTTACGCGTTTGTAAAACAATGGCCCATGTATTACGAGAGGTTCGAACGACGCACGGACGCCATTTTGAATTGTCGTACTTGGATCAGCGGGAATTTCGAATGTTTGACAACAGGGATTTTTGTGCGAGGTTTTGACTCGGCGGGGCTGTCGATTTCTTGGGGAGGGGATGAAACGAGAGAACAAGGAAACAAGGGCCGATGAGTGAGATGAGTGGTTGTTGAGACGGTTAAGGGGCTGGGGGGGGGGGAGGGGGATGGGGTGGCATGAATATGATAGAACGTTCATGAGACGCAATCAGGACCTGGAAAGGTTATAGCATTTCATAAAGGTCAAATTCAACCCCTCTTTTATTCGTTCTCTCTCTCTCTCTCTCTCTCTCGGGAGTATTAAAATCCTCACTGAACATCCAACGAGTACGCCACGGCTCGATCGTAGCCAACTTCATATACCTGGACGTGTAGCCGCCTCCTTTTATCATCCTGCCAATTGATCCGGTCTATATACACTTCTGACTGCTGCACCTTCTCCACTATGTTAATATGTATATACTTTATTAACCACCCCTCTCTCTCTCGCTCCTTCTCTTTATCTTGTACATCACATATACACAGTCACTCTTGGTCGACTGTATCGGCACGTTGGAGGATTTTCGGCCCATTAGCCTCGCCCCAGGAATATACCTGGCCTGTGTCTGCTGGGGTTAGGTTAGGAAGCAAAGGCTCCTCCTTGGATGACCTAACCTTACACGTAGGCCCTTGCGAGAGAATAGAAAGTTTTCTCTATCGTAGGAAATAATAAAACGTCCGGTGCTATCCTTGCGACTTATTGCCAGTCGATATGTTATCGGATTTTATATTATATGATAGGAGACATATATATATACACATATATATACACACACTCTGAGAGAGTGCTGATATACAGGACATAATGTTAGCTTGAAAAGGTGGGTTTATTTTTTACTTTGTGCATGCGTATATATATATATATATATATATATATATATATACTGGGGATGTACGTGCATAAACACATGTATAGGTTAGGCTATTACTTATCAGTTACTTTGTACTCTACTGCCATGGCTGTGTGTACGTATGTTTATATATATATATATGTATACACGCTATGGGATTATCCTCTCGCTCTCTTTCCCCGTATTCGTTCCGTAAGTAGTATAGACACATAGGCGAGAACTCTGACAAAGTGAAGGCAAACAATCCGGCCGTCCGGCCGTCTGTCCACTCGCAGACAGGACGATAACGGCCCAATAAAATCCGTCTCCGAAAGACGACAGCGTAACGTAACGTAACTCGTACGGCCTAATAAAACAAATTGGTCGCTGACATCGCTTTGTCAACCCCCCCAACCAACCTGTGGACACTGACATTGGAGGCGTAGCGTCTTGACTGCGTCAGAAATACGTTAGGGGTTGTACCTGGCTAGTTAGGCCACCACGAGACAGACCCTTGGCTGCCACCTCCCCCCTCCTCCTTCCCTGCGGGTGGAAATAACAAAAAATGAAGTCCCCAGGGTGTCACGGATGCCTTGACAACCCTCGGTGGACATCCTACTACCCCCCCCCCCCCTCTGGTCGCGTACTCGATAAGAAATCTTTTCTTTCCCAACCCCCTCCTACAATTTATCCGAGCATCCCCTCGATCACTCAACAACCAGTGTCATCATCCCTTATTCTGTCTTACTCGATAATTAAATCCAAGCACCAACCCTCTCTCGGTCCTTCTGCGTATCTTGCGCGATCGGCAGTAACCCCTCTGCTACAGCCTTGAGCCAAAACGTCTTGGACGATTTACTGCGTCATCCCCTTGCAGCAACGCTACTAGATTCGTCTTGCCGACTCTATTGGGCGCCCTTTGAACTTACACGCATGGGTACCAACCCCCTCTGCTCCTTCCCCTAAAGTTAAGGTGCGGCCGTATGGCAGCCCATTACCGCGGACGCACCCTTAAAGGCCATCCAATAATAAAATCCGCGTCATTTGGCTAAAAGCTCCTACCATCCCCTACGTCTCTAACCTTACCCCCCTACACCCTCTCTCTTTCTCTCTCAGGTACATCCGCTGGGTATCCGGTATCAAGGTGCGGTCTGGTTCTTTATCACGCGATGCGAAAAACCTACCCTTAATCTGATCGTGCGATAAACGCTCGTCACGCGGCTACTGGAACGAACGGAAATTCCACGACGACTGCTGTTAGCCACTGCAATACCCGATGTCTGACCAGTCCCGGGTAGTTTCTACTGGCAGACGGGGAATAACTCGGCCGATAAGGATGTAGGCGCACCGTGCGCTTCGGACGTCGAAACCGGGGATGAATATGGGCTGGCGTCGACTGGGTCTGCTTTAGTTAATTGAATTTTCCAACTAGGCTAACGTCTAACGGGAAAAGCCGTGACACGACCCGCAGATGAGATCACAATGGCTTTTGTCTTAACCGTGGAGTCTCTTTGCGGGATGCAATTTTTTTTTTTTTTTTTTTTTTTTTTTTCTTTTCTTTCTTTGTATATATTATCAAGTGCCATTATTTCCTTACCCTCCCCTCTACCCTTCGTCCACTTTTTTTTCCCTCGATTTCACATTCAACGACTTCGTTGGGAGGGGGAGGGGGGGCGCCCATTGTTGTTGCTCTCGGTACGTACGTACGTCGCGAGCCGATACCACCGGCTCGCGTCTCTACACAATGTTGAGTTCGACACTGGGTCTCCTTGCTGGCTCAGACATTTAAGCGTCGATAACCGGTTTTCAATACGGCGTACACAAGAGCGTATGGTTAATGCTGTTTAAAGGCAGGAACCAAAAGTAACCGGCGGAAACTGAATAGCTCGTACGTGGCGGTCGGAGAGCACGAGCGTACGTGATCTAGGTAGAAAGTAGGGGTCTGTGTGGTATTAAAAAAAAAGAAGTAGATCGTCCGCCATTTTTCTTTTTTTTCCCCCACTCGGTCTCTCTCTCTCTACATGTTGTACGCCAGCATACGGAGAGACTCGGAAACTCTCGTGTACGTCGATTCTTTTTCTTTGTCCGGCAAACCGGCAAGACGTGGAATTACGTAGTAACGTTAAGGGGCAGCGCACTCGACGATTTTCTCTACTGGTTAAATTCTTTCGGGTCGCGATACCGTTTGCAATTGACTTTTGATACAGCCTATATATTCCGTGCACGCAAAGAGCACAGCCAAGCCATCGGCAGCCACCGCCAGTCAACTGGCCAGGTGAGCTAACGGTCCTCGGACGCGGTTAAGTAACGGGCTCTTCTTGGCGCATTATTCCTTAGTCGGTTCTTCCTTCTACGTTGGACTTGTTTTCGTTCGGGCTTCTTCTCTCTTTCTCTCGCTTCGGGCCCCGACGATGTATGATTTCAGGCCCCGAGGCAGCATCTTCGTAGTCGCCATTGTAAGATTGGAAGGATTGGGCCTTGTCTTCTTCTTAGTAAGAGTTTATACACTTCTTGCTGGCACCTAAGCATTCTCTGAGATCACGCTCTCCGCGGCTAGGGGCCTGATCGCTGCACGTCGTGCCGAGGCGTGCGGTAAGGCCCAGGGACACGGGATTACTTTCAAAATGGCCGACCACTCTAGAAGGGGCCTTAGGAAATTTAGAAAATACCTTCGTACCTCCTGTCTGTATACACTGACAGTTTTTTTGGGAAGGGATGGCGGGGGGGACTGATTTCTTTTTGGGCCTTATGCCAAAAGTGGTCCCCGGACCATCGATGTGACTACTCGTTTAACTAGGAAATTTCACGGGAGTAATCTCTCGCTATTATTATTCGCGGTCATGCTACGTAAATTTTTTTTTTTTTTTTTTAAAGTAAAATCAGTCTCGGATTTCCAGCTTTTATCTAATACTTCGTTAAGCGCGTTGTAATATTCGTTCGTTTGGATTGGTCGGAACACGAGGGGGGATCTTCTCGGATTTTTTTTTCTTCTTTTTTCCTTTTCCCTTCGTATTGTCAGTGAGCCCTCCCCCCTCCCCCCGCGTTACGCCTCTTGGCAACCGCGATCAGCCAGCTGGAAATCGCACGGCAATTTTCAGCTTTCACGTAGGCACGTCGTGAGACTGTCCGCAATTAGGCAAGTGGAGATTACAACGACACGGGAGGGATCGCCATTAGTAGAGGGGATGCTGAGACAAAGTGAAAAAAAAAAAAAAAATCTCATCGATCCCGGATCTATGAATCGCACGATGATCGCATATGTCTCAGTCAGGACCTCGTCGATCCACGTGATAAATTCGTAACCAACACGATTCACTGTCACTGGGAAGGTGACGTCACCGCCCTAGGTAATTTCAAACCACCGGGATGAAAGCAGACTGCGAGCGAGGTTAGGAGTGAAAAACGCATCTGATTGGCTCTTACCGATGGAACCTTCTTGATCGTCCAATGAAAATTGATTATTCTGCTATACGACTTGGCTGATTTAAATCGCCAACGGAAACCTTACGTATTACAATGACTCAGCCTGTATGCTTTTCCAAGAACCCCCCCCCCCCCTTCCCCCTATCAACCTTTCTGACCAATCCCGAGGTGCTCATTCGATTCTATATACATTGAATTCTTTTTTTTTTTTTTTCAATTTTCTTTTTCCTTTCCGTAGAAAATACTTTTTGTCCCACGAGAACTCGTCTTGTCCGTCGCTTCCGGTTTTCCGCTGTCGATCCGCGCGAGTCTCGACTTCAGCCTGGAAAGCACAACGACGGAAAACAATAGTCGCGACTTGCGGCTACTTGCGACACAAGGGAAACCGTCGGGAGCCGCGAAACTTTCTAACGTAGAAACGACGTGACGAGACGTGGCCTGGCTGTGGAGAAAGATGGAGAGAGACAGACAGAGGAACGAAGTATGCAGAGAGAGAGAGAGAGAGAGAGAGAGAATCGAGTGTAATCTCAGGGAAGAAAAAAAACCTTACCCAAAGCCAAGGAACGACACAAGTGGAACGGATGGTGTAAGAAGCGTTGGACGTTGCGCGACGTTTTAACAACCGTGGTGACACCGCGAACTGTTGCCAGAAATTTGTCGGATGAAAAATTGTCGCAGATTACAAATCCGCCTTGGCGTTACTACCCATCCGTGTTTAATGTTTATACACGTTCCTTTACGTAGCCCTGAACTACGCTTTTACTGTATACTCGGGTATGACTATAGTCCGTACAGCGTAACTCTATGATGACTGTAGAGCGAACTCTGTGGCTCGTATAAAGAGGCTAGAAAGAGGAGTACCGCTTCGCGTAACAGAGCAATGGTTTCTTTAATGCTCGTGACCGCGTTCAAGGTCGTAGGTCTTTCTAGAGTGGAAGACCACGTGGTGGCAAGGATTATCTTAAAAAGTCTACCGGGCATTGTTCTCTGTCACCAACCTCCTCTCTCTCTCTCTCTCTCTCTCTCTCTCTTTCTACTGTACAGGATTGAGTTCATTAACCGCTATTGGATTTTACCCGGTGCTTGCTTCTCGGTTTAATTATTATATAAAGCTTTTTTATTCGGTCTTGGTACCACTTCCGGTATTCACCTTCCGGATTGTCTTTGATTGTATGGAGACACTGAGATCTCGTCGGTTGGCTATTGTCTGCTTTTTGATACTGATCTGATTCTTGATTGCGGTACGATGAGAGGGAGAGAGATAGGGTGCTTGGCTATAGTACGATGTGTGACTGAACTGTAGACTCTTTGTACCTGATGCGTAACCCGTGGCCGTGAGCGCAGGAATTGGCCATGCATTTTGAATCACGTAGAAGCTACGCGCCAAACCGTGGGTTGACGGTCAATTAAAGTCTGGGACTGCTGCATGAGTAACGGTCGGTAAGGTAGAGACGAACGCTATGGACTCTACGGTGAACGTCCGCCGTGGGGGGTTCGACGACCCCAGGAACACCTTGCGGGCAAGTCGAGCGAAGCTTTTAATTTCTGCCTTGTTATCCCCGGGTCTTCCATGTCAAGTTGGAGATTGAGAAGTGTTTGAATTTCGTGATTGAAGGTTGGGGTTGGACCGTTTGGGGTTGGTTTTGTGTATGGGGATGCTGAGAAGATGCTGACGCTGGTCTTTGTTGGTCTTGTTTCAGCAACTGTTTCGCAGTCAGCCGCAAGGTGCGACGCCGCAGCAACTTCAGCTGCTACAGCAGCAGCAGCAGCAACAACAGCAACAGTATCTGGCAGCCTCGCAGGCCCAGCAGCAACAGCAACAACAACAGAACTTTCCCACTGCGCCCTATACCGTCATCAGCGGGCAGGAGCCATACGTGGGCGCTTTGATAACCGGAGCGCCACCCGTTGTTCCTCAGTACTATGGAGTCGGTCCTTGGGTATATCCAGCTGGACTGCTACCTCAGGCACCGCCACAGGCTGCAGCGCCACCACCTCCTAGGAGACCCCTGACACCGTCTTCGGCTGCCGCCGCAGCTGCTGCTGCTCAGGATACTGCTAATAACTTGGCACAGACCGTATGTACCGGAAATTCATCTAGAACTGGTTACCTAGTGATTTTGGTTCCTGGAGGATTGTTGTCAATTGTTGTTGTTTGACTTATCCAGGTTCAGGGTCAATATCAAGTCATACCAGCATACTACGATCAGAATGGTTCAATAGTAATGGGTGGTGTACGTGGATTGGGATCAGCAGCTACCCCAATGAGGTTGGTGAGTCCTGCACCTGTTCTAGTGAACAGGGCACCTTCACAGCCACCTCCAGGACCACCGGCACCTCCGCCACCCAGCCTCTACTCTCAGCCAACACCTACGTCTCACAGTAACGCCACGCCTGGCGAATGTCTAGGTAAGTCTGATCGGATGTACCAGAAGATGCTCTTCGGTGACATCTGGTACCAGTCCCTTGGCAGCTATATTTTATCTTTCTATTCGTTACAACAACCCTCTGTACATACATAGAATAATCTGTTCTCATCAGACTCGTACATTTTTTTTTAACCTTGTGACTAAAACACTGAATAAGGAATTTGTCCGTCGTTGCCATGTATGTATCTGTTCTCCATACATCTAATCTGTCCATAATCTGTTTACCTGTATGTGTGTGTGTGTATATATATATATATATATACATTGACCTATAAATATTTACATATACAGTATGTGTAATATATATATATATATATACATACATGGATCAAATAGTGTGAGTGTGCTCGCTCTCGTGTCTCCTCCACTGCTGTTGCTATAAGGAAAGAAAGAGAGGAGAGCGGCTGAACATTACATATATTATTAGACCGCATAATTTGGTGTAAGGCTCGTAACCAGTTGCTAATCGAATCCAAAGACTAAGTACGTGTGTGGGTTGCGGGCTTTCGGTGCAGGTCTGGCGGCGTGCAGTGCAGCGGCAGTGGTTGCACAGGCTCAGGCGGTTGCTGTGCAGCAGGCTCAGCAACAAGGATCAGGACTGGCAGCAGGTTTGGCTGCCCTAGGCTACGGAGGCTCGCCTCTAGGGGCTCTAGGTTCGCCGGCCCAGCTACAGAGCACAGGTACACCTCTTCCCGATCCTTATCCCTGAGGTCTTCTCTTCCGGGTCCCAAGTATCCGTGTCTGATTATAAAAGCCAGGAAACACAAAGCACGGCCAGTTTGCTGAACTATGCAACTTCAGCTAGCGACCAGGAGACACCTTGTTTATTGTACACCTTGTACTTGTACCATCCTCTGTATCATTCACGCATGCTTTTCGATGAATCATAACTCTCTGAATGTCTCTTCTGTACAAGTGTGCCAATCGTTATACCTTTTCTCTCTGTATCTCTTGGTTACTCTTTGTTCTTTTCAACTGCCTCTCGTTTCCAGGGTCGCTCGTTGATCTTTATCGCTATTGCAATTGGTTTTTCTCTGATCGCAGGTCTTGGCTTGGGCGCGTCATCCACTGGAAGAAGAGACTCTTTCGACAGGAACACCTCAGCCTTCAGTCCCAGCTTAGAGTACAGCAGGGCCAAGTGGCCGCAGAGCTATGGAGCACTAGGTAAGCATATTTAATGCCTTTATACGTGAGGCTCTCGAGTGTGCCTGGAATTTATTCAGGACGTGTACTTAGAACGGCTCCGTGTCCTTCGCCGTGTTCTCGCTAAGCGTGGCAAGGACAACTGGTATACGACGACTCATGCTTAGTTCTACAGGGACATCCAGTTTGGATGTGCTTGTCCAATTTCTTAGCTGTCTAAGCACCGTTTGTGGCATTTATTTTTCGTTGTTGTTGTTGCTATGTTCGTTTGGTACGCCGTTCAATGCGAGGAAGTACGCTTAATCATCTGAAACATCTCATAATGGGTTTCCAGGTCGTTTTGCAATATTAACAGTCGTTGCTTGTCTCAAGAAATAGAATTTTGCTCATATATATTTTTTAAGTTAATCTTTTGGATTTCTTGCGGTGCTAGAAACTCTATAGGTTTCGTGAGATACCTGGAACGTATATAAGATATGACCTTATTGAAAATTTATATACATAAATCAGTGTAACGAGAGAATTATCGTTTTCGTAGGTACAGTGACAGCTTCTCCGAGTCCTCTGGGACTTTCCTTGACACCACCACCGACTCTTGGTGGTTCACTGGGTGGTCTGGTTGGCGGTGCGAATCGTGTATCAGCTGCACCTGGCGCTGAAGCAAAGTTCAGGGCGAGCGCCGTACCACCACTGACAGCTAATGGAGTCTTTGGTTCGAGTACTTCGTTGTTCCCGAATCTGGTGGGCAAACCTGCTCGCGGAGGAGCTACCGGAGTCGGTGACAAGGGTGCAGGAGGAAGATCACGTCTACTGGAAGACTTTAGAAACAATCGGTACAGCTCTAATCCGTAAACTTAAATATTCGAAGATAAATACCATGGATATTTATTTATTGATTTTCATTGACAGATTCCCCAGTCTTCAACTACGTGATCTTGCCAATCACATAGTCGAGTTCAGCCAAGATCAACATGGCTCCCGATTTATTCAGCAGAAACTGGAGCGTGCCTCGACCAGCGAGAAACAATTGGTCTTTCAAGAAATACTTGCTTCGGCTTACAATCTTATGACAGACGTATTTGGCAATTACGTTATACAAAAATTCTTTGAGTTTGGTACACCCGAACAGAAATCTACCTTGGCCCAAAAGGTACGTCGCGTCCAACCTAATCATATCTTGTTACCAGGGTTCATTCTCAAACTACATGATGAGAATCATGCGTGTCAGCTGACTTTTGTGATTAGCGTTTATTAACACTGATAAATGCTTTTACTCCAGCATTCAGGACACTCTGTCTTTGACATTAATAATATCGATGTACTATCTCGCTCGTAGGTTCGTGGACACGTTCTCCCACTAGCCCTGCAGATGTACGGCTGCCGGGTGATCCAGAAGGCCCTGGAATCTATCGGGCCGGAACAGCAGCAGGAAATCGTGCGGGAGCTCGATGGGCACGTCCTGAAGTGTGTCAAGGATCAGAATGGCAACCACGTAGTCCAGAAATGTATCGAATGCGTAGAGCCTAGAGCGTTACAGTTCGTCATCGGTGCATTTGCCGGTCAAGTGTATTCCCTGAGTACCCATCCTTACGGATGTCGAGTAATTCAGCGTATACTAGAGCATTGCACCCCAGAGCAGACTCAGGGAATATTGCAGGAACTTCATACAGCGACGGATCAGCTCATTCAGGATCAATATGGCAACTACGTAATTCAACACGTACTTGGTGAGCAGCATATCTATGTATCTACGTACCCCCTGCTCCCTTGGCTCCCTAGCCACCTAATTATTATACATGTATAACACCCCGTCACTTGCACCACCCTACCTCGTACTATACTCTGCTCATACTGTTGTAACAGAGCACGGTAAGCCCGAGGACAAGGCTCAGTTGATCAGCAGTGTCAGAGGCAAAGTACTTGCCCTTTCACAGCACAAGTTTGCAAGCAACGTGGTGGAGAAGTGCGTGACGCACGCCACGAGGCAGGAACGAGCCGTCCTCATCGAGGAAGTCTGCGGCTTCAATGACAAGTAAGTTTATTGATGATCTGGTCAAGAAAAAAAAAAAATAATAAATTATTTAATGTCTACTGATTTACTTTGCACAGCGCACTGAACGTCATGATGAAAGATCAGTACGCCAACTACGTGGTGCAGAAGATGATAGACGTGGCCGAGCCAGCGCAGCGCAAGGTACTCATGCACAAGATACGACCTCACCTGACGAGCCTGCGCAAATATACCTACGGCAAGCACATAATAGTGAAGCTAGAGAAGTTCTTCATGAAAACAGCCTCGGCAATGGGCGTCGCGACGCCAGCTGGGACGTCGAGCGGAGCCGGAGATCTCGGGCCCATCGGGCCACCCGCATCAGCTGCTGGTCCTGTTCCGACACCGGCGCAGCAGCCTACGCAGGTTTTATAAACACGACACGTTAATATGAAAAATGCAGTATCCTCTCACGCTCTGGCTACTACACCTTACACACCACGTATATATATGTTAATTATTTACGTATACATATACGCTAAATAATTGAACAAAAATTATATTACGCAATCACACACATACACAGACACACACACATACATACACACACACAATACGCTACATAAGTTTGAAACGTAAAAAAAAAAATTGATATACGCATTAGGCAACTGGTTCGGAAAATGTAGGAAATAATGTCAGGTCGACGAGTCGGAACTGCGTCGTCGAGAATTCTGGTTAATAACTGGCTCGTCGGTCAAGCAACGAGTTTGGACCTGGTGGCGAAACTGATTATTCTATAGAAGCCACTCGCGAGGAGACGGAAGACATTGAAAAAGACGATGGCAAGAGTCGTATTAGCGAGATCATTTCTTGGACTCTTAGTATTGTACAGAATCAGTCCCAGTGCTTTATGGGACTTTTCATAGAATAATCAGCGGTCCCCAAGAGAGTGTGGCGAGCGAGAAGAGTATAAATGGCGTTCGAAAGATCACGTATGTAGTGACGTCATGTCACTGGCGTTGAAGGAACGTCTAGAGAGTCTAGGATAGATCTTGTAGTGCTGCATGCATTTACCGTTTGTTAACGTTATTGCGATACGGTTAGACGTGATCGGTAATAATCTTGAAAGTAAGCCAAGCGAATGGGGAAAAAGGATAAAAATGGCGGAAGGAGGCCCCGGAGCGACATTGATACAACGCGCATCGGATCGTTGTGCTTGTTGTACGTCGAATGGACCCACGGGGAATTGTTCGTAGTTTATTATATTCAAGGCACGAATGACGTTACCGGTCGAGGATATTAGGAGCAAAGTATCGATAACATATACGAGGAGGGAAAGAAAAGGGAGCATCTATATATATATATATACATAGACATATATATATATAGAAACAGTAACGCCGTAGGAAAATGAAAATGGCGTGGTAACCTCGGCCGGTTCTTTTACCCGGCCGTGTTTATCGGACGAAGCGAAATGGCGATTTTCTCGATCGAGTTAACACGAGGAATAATCCTGAACCGTGTATTTTTTTTTTTTTTTTTTCTTTTTCTCGAGTAAAACGAGAACCAAAACGTGTAAGGGAGGTTTTTTTTGACGTGGGAGTGAAATTTTTTTAAATATTCACCCCCGCATCCCTTTCCGCCACTAGCCTTTTGACATACGACCGCTGACCTTACGCGTTTCCCCCACATATGCCAACACAGACGTGAGAATCCAACCACTTTTAAGAGACAAAAAATATTTTCAATTTTTTTTTTTATCTCCTCCCTTTCCTTTCTACCCTTAACGAACGAAAAATAAAAATTCTTTATCAACTCACGGCAATTTTTGCTTCTTCTATTGACATTTTTCCAATTCAACTTGGCTTTTTTGCTTCTCGTATTGATTATCGTTCGCGCAAATAAGCCTGTATGTAACTTTTTGCTGTCTTAAAATAATTCGCAAACGAATTACTAAGCGGTTTAAACGCGACGTGGAATTTTGCATTTTTTTCCCTTCGCTTTTCCATATCTCTAGTACGAGTTTCCTTGGTTTTGTTTTTCTTTCATTTTCTTTTCTCGATCTTTCCCCTCGCTACGTTCCGATCCTCTCTTATCTTCCACCCTTTTCTACGTAATTTTTTTTTTGTTTTTTTTTTCTCGCGATTTAGAAAAGAGATTCTACTAGCCTCCCCCTCCCCCCTTCCCACATCCCTTCTCCTGCCCGCCCGAGCCGCAATTTTGTAAATTGTGATATAAATAAATAACGAATGTGTATAGGTCCCAATTCGACGATTATTTTTATTCCTCATTAATTCCCTCCTTTTTAACGGACACTGTGAATATTGTGTATTATAATAATTACTAATTAATTAAATTTAAACTATGAGTTACGTTCTAACGCCGCGCCCCGCCCGAGTCGATTCATAAATGCACACTAATTTACTTCCCACCCATCCGTAAACCCATGAACATACAGAGGAACGTTTATACAGTAAAAAAAAAAATATCGCACCCCCTCCCAACCCCCCGGATATAAAAATTATAATTACGGTTTTTCCAATTGTAAAATATTAACATTTTGACCAAGACCTCCATTCGATGGAAGAAAACGTAATGGTTTCACAATTCCATATATAGCGCGAGTCATAACCATCATCCCCCTATCCTCCGATCTACTTACCCCTCCAAGTTCCTTCATGTCCCTTGAACCCAGAACAACCCTTAAAAGGTTTTAGCCACCCGATACCGGGAGCCACAATTTTTTTTGTCGTGGCGCATATTTGAATATAATTGAACCTAATTGTATATTGTATAAATGGTATAACGACGTTCGCAAAAAAAATAAAAATAAAAAACGAAATAGCGAAATCAACAATTGTTCAGCTCGCACAACCGCGTCTTGTATACTAAGCGTCTCTTATCCTCTTGTACCCTTAGATTGGCAAGACTTAAAAAAAAAAAGGAAGTTCCTCTTCCTAGATACACGTTGACTCGTACAAAAATCTTGTCTTTTACTACGAGCCCGCCAATTCGATCTTTCATTTCACTTGTATTATATATATATCGACTGTATCTCGACGCTTGAATAAATAAGAAATTCGCGCGCAAACCGTCAAACCCCCTCGCAGACATTTTAAAACCCCCCCAACGAGCGCCGACTTACCGGAAGTGTCCTTCCGCCCGTTAGCCTGTGCAGTAGCTGCGTAACGTACGGCGTAGAAAGAAACGAGGATAACTCGAATCGTACATAAAGCGAAAACTAAGCAAAATTCAAATGACGCTCGTCGTTTATGGTTGTTAAGAAAAAATATTGTATTTCGCCTCTACAAAGAGAAAATTGTACAGCGTGCTTCTAATGTTAGGTAAATCTGCACGGAGATTTTAAAAAAGAAAAACTAATCGCTCGCCGACCGAAACAATAGGTTAATTCTACAAATTTTGTATTGATCTTTTTAACGCGTCTCACTGTTACACGGTAAAGCAACGCGCGGCGTTGTATTTTCTCAAAGATACAGAGAAACGTACGTCACTTTTCTAACGGCTGTAAGTGACGTCACTCGAACCCTACCACCCTCTGGTGAGTAAATTGTAAAATATTCTGTTTAAACTAGAGATATAATAATACAAGTAACAACGGGGCTCGACGATAGAGAAAGAACAGAGCGAGAAAAGGCAGTCGCGAAGAAAGTATATATACAGAGGAAAAGTAGTATAAAGAAAAGCATATGTAGAGGAAAGTGAGAGCACGGGTGAATAGCGTTAAAAGTAACCGAAGAGAAAGGCACGTTGTTTTTGTACAGAAAATAAAAGATACACGAGAACGTAAGTTAAACGAAAAACTGATCGAAGCCACGACCGTGATATAATATATGGTAGCATGAGAAAAAGTGTAGAGAGAAGAAGAATTGGTGAAAAATGCTTTTAATAGAGAAAAATGAAAAAGAAAACGACTGACGTTTAAAGTCACAGCGTCAACGAGGAAAGGGAAGTAACGATAATGAAACATAAAGGGATCAGGAGGAGCACATCTTTCTTTGTAAAATATTGTAAATAACGATTTATTAATGAAATTGACAAATTACTAGGTGAAACCTCTCGGTCTCGCTCTCTTCTCTCTACAGACACCACAGCCCTCAATCTGCCCAAGCCCTTCTTCGACTCTTTGTAAACACGTTGAGGTTAGGTCAGACGCGTCCGAGGGTGGATGGGTGTCCCAGTAAGAAAATTCTAGAACAAGCATACGAGCTGGTTGCAAAAGTAAGCGCGGGAAATGCGTTATATTTGAATTTGAAAATGTCTGCCAGGGCCCGTAAGGGTTAGAGCGCGCGAATTAAAAAAAATTATATAAAATGCAAATATGTGAAACTACGTGTACAGTGCGGATATTAATGCCTCCCGACCATCAACCACCCCACCCCCACCCTCCTTTCACCCCCTGACCCCAGACAGCCGGATAGACAGACATTCCAGCTATATACGAAATACAGGTAGAGTCCGACAGGAAGCATCGGCGATTAGTAACTGATATATTTTTTTTTTTCTTTTCTTTTTCTTTCTTTTGGCATCGTCGAATAATGAAAATGCGCCCGTAACAATTTTCTTATTTGACGATCCTTAACGATTGCGATTGCGGCGTATCGTGCCGACGGGCACCGCAACCCGACACGCCTTCGGGGAGAAAGAAAATAAAGGGGAAAAAAAAAAAATTTTTCTTATTCTTACTATTCACTTATCCCGTTAGCGTTAGTTCTTTCTTTACTTATCATTTGTGTAAAAGTCGCCGCGTCATCCTTTGTAAATTAGAAGGAACGAGCAAATAAACGATTAACGAATTGTAAACACATCATCCACGAACAATTCACATGTACACACCATATATAGTACCCACTAGGAATAGCCCGTACGCATTTGTAATGACGAAGTTAAAAAGAGGGAGCGTCCCTCGTGGCGCGCGAGTCGGCGTCGTTGCCACGGGAACGAAGCGACTGGCGAATCGAAAGAAGGAGAAAAAAAAAGGAGTAAAGAAACGCGCGAGTAGTCGGTACGCGGGAAAGTAAAGGAAAATGGAAAATATATATGTCGCGAGAGAAAGTAGGACGGACGATGTGAAAGACGAGGACGAAGAAAGGAAGGAAGAAGAAAAAAAATCGACAGCAAAAATCTCTCTTATGTCTTATTAAACTAAGATTATCGATTTACTATGTTTAATATTACGATTATTATTATTATTATTATTATTATTATTATTATTCATCGCTATTACCTATTATTATTAATTATTAATTATTGTATGTATCGTTTTGATTAATGTCTCTCACCCCCTTTAGCGTCTTTATCCTTTCCTTACTCGTTCATCTGAGAATAGCAGCATCCATTATTGTCATCCTCTCTCCCCTCTTTTTACGCCGCTGATGGAAATTAAAAAAAAAATGTTTCTTATTTTTTTTGTCAACTTCACTTTGTTCATTTTTCTTGCTTATTATTGCTGGGTGTACTGTATATGTGTGTGTGTATATATATATTGCTTTGATTACATATATATATATATATATATATATATACATATATACTGGATAGGCAAAGGAGCCAAACACGTCACCCCTTATAAATACGGTACGATGTCTCTATTATTTTTGACTTTTAAAAAATTTTTAGTTAAAATCTAAAAAATTCTCCTTCATCCGTACCAATTCCATCGTCCTGCTTAATGTCGCCCTAGTATGAACGTTAGTGATACAATTATAAAAAAAAAAAAAGAAATTTCTTCGAATGCTATCTCTATTATCTACTTAAGCTCCTCATGAAAAAAAAATTCTTAACGACCTTTTGATTATAAATAGTGTAAATTTTTTATATAGCGTGAAAGCGAATTATCGGCCGAGCCACGAAGTATGTAGAGCGTCTGCGAGGGTACGAGAAAGACGTGGAAATTTTACGGCGTTGCCACAGTGATGTATAAACGTTAGGAGAGGCGACGTAAGCGAAGGAACGTGAAAGCACAGACGGGGGGTTTAAAGGAGGAATGAAAATTTCGAAAAGAAGGCAAAACCCCGTTTTTTCCATTTGAAATGTCATAGAGGCAATTATACTTTGAATTGTTATCTTGCCCGTACATTTTTTTTCCTTTTTTTCTTGGCTCTATAATATGATAAAAGGGAAAACTAAAGGATTGTCCATGGCCGTGACGAGCTTGAAGGGTTGCACCAAGCCGCCATTTTGGATGGCATTAATAGTGTCGGTATTTTTTACCATACTGATGGACTTCCAGCTCGTCGCAAGAGCCTTTTGCGTTTTTTTTTTTTACGCATTAGAAAATCATTTTTCAAGGATAATAATTGAGCGAAACCAAAAAAGGAATAAGAAGGGAAAGAGGCAAATTTTTAATTGTGAGAACTGAGAGACCATGGAGCCTCTTCTTTTTCTTTACTGCTTTTATCTTTCATTTTCGGTTTTCGATTATATCGTCCTGGCTGATGTTTTTGATTAGTTAAAAAAAAATTTTTTTTTTGTATTTCTCCTCTTTCTTTTTTTTCTCGCGTCTTTGTCAGTCTTCTTCTAACTAAGTAAAGACACACGTGTCCGCTCTCTTCGCAAGACGCAGAAGAAAAGACAGAGGGGGGAGATGAGCAAGAATGATAAAAAAATTGCACTCTCATCCTACCCCCTTTAAACAAAATTGATTTTGTCCAATTAGCCTTTTTTTATTTTCACCCCTTTCGGTATCCATCTTTTCTTTTTTTTGGTGTACGTACATCGCAATGTAAAAGGTAATCCGAGCGACGCCGCATTATTATTAGAAGTGAAAAAAAAAAGCATACGTGTCGTACGCGACGACGCGCACGATGGCAAAATATATATTATGTGAAACGAAACGTTGCCAATTAACGAGACGAATCGTATCTTCTCGATCTTTACCGAATTATTCCGATTGAAATCCAATCAGATCCATATAAAGTATAAAGAAAAGAAAGAATCTAACCCACAACAATTGTATTCCTACCCGACGCACTCGTAACTCTCATGATTCCCGATAGAGGCGCTCTCGGTACGCGGGAACATCGTAATCACGACATGACGCTTTGAAGTATCTCACGAAAATATTCATTATTTACCTTTGCTTTTCTCCAATTCAAAAGTGAGAGACGATACGCGTTCGTTTTGTTTTATTTGCGACGGGCGCATCATACCCCGGCGAGACAATGGCCGTGATATAATAATACATTTACGTGGGCTGATCGTCGGCCATTGTCTCCCGGCAGAAAGCATGAGCGATTAAACGGATTAAGTAACCCTATAAATATTGATTATATATAAATATATATATATATATCTGTATATGTATACCTAAAAAAAACCTTGAACCTATCGCTATATGATATATATGTAATAAGTACTATTTAAATATTGTAACAATTGTATATGATTTTCCTACTACACGCTAATTGTATTATATAAAAAGATCTGCGACCTCCCACTTGTAGTGTATACAGATACATGTACACAAGCGCTAAAAAATATGGTGACATACACAGACACACACTCCCTCTCTCTTTCACATACACACGAGCATACGAGATCCTCTCGATTTTTTAAAAATTGTACACGGATTTATTGGCGCATACGATAACAAGCGATTAATTGTTAATTACACAGGATACGTAGACCAAAAAACTAGTACTAGTGTAATAGGAACGAAATTCTGTCTATGAATGTTTTAAGAATTGTCGAAGCGGCTTATAACAGTGTATGGATACTGAATATCGTTCGAACGAACGATACTCGTTTGATCGTCGACGCGGGAAATTTGAATATGACAATTTAATTCGGTCAGAAAATTATTCCGGCGACACGTTGCACTGTGACGAAAATTCTACGTAGACCGTCCGTGTCCTGTTTGTCTCTTTTCAAACACTTCGTAAACACGCTCTTGTCTCTCACTCACGTTTATACGTGTATTAATCGAACTATTTTCTCTCTCTCTGTCTCCCTCTCTGAATTTCACATGAATATCGGTGAACATCAGCGGGGAATGGTGCGCCCTGATATTAAAGACTGATGTACAGTAGCGCGCTATTCTCTATTAAGTCACAATTTTTCAATATACACGAGGAAACCCAATAATAAACGGATTCGCAGGGCTGATGGTATATATATATATATATATATATACAAACACACATATGAATAATAGAAATCACAATCGTCGACTCGTATTGCATTTTTCCCTCTTTCTTTTTATCTCTATGCATTTTCATTTCCCATCATTGCGCGCAAGCGCTCTGAGCATTATTTTGGCAACTGTCAAGATTTTGCAGTGAATATAAAAAAAAAATTTATAAATCCTTATAGCGTCCAATCAAATTATACGCATCCCCTGAGCGCTTAATTTAAAATAATTAAATTATAGGATGTTTGTCGTGTCACAAAAAAAAATGTCTGTGTTTAGTCCATAGCGGAGGAAGGTATTTTGTGAGATTGAATATAACGAATGGGGTGTGGAAAAAATTGTATGAAAATTTGTCAAACTTATTATTCATTGGATCGTGGGAGGGGATGAGCGTGCGGGTCGACGATTTGATATTCTCTGTATTTCACATACGTTTTACAGAGGGCAAGAAAAAATAGAGAAAAACTATTATTATTCCATGTAGCAGGTAATTAGATAAGTGGGACGAACGGAGAGGCATACGGAGCAAAAAAAATTGCATAACTTGTATATTAGTGTATAGAATGTAGAGAACAGCAGCATGAGAAAAAAAAATGAATAATGCAAAAAAAAAGATATTGCGACGATGAAATAGCCACGAATGGGGGAATAGAGAAACAAAGTAATAATATAATAATAATAATGATAAACGGGATATAAAAAATAATATGGATCATTTTCGACAATGTTTTTTACAAACCGAGCAGAGCAGCGCGACTAGTTACGTCATTGTGAACTTTTTAAAACTGAGATTACAAGTGAACACGAGAATGCATTATTTCAAGAGAGCCAGCTACGTCTTACGTGCAGATAAAGAGAACAAAGAATATGGGAAATACCTGAGGCAGTGATTGCAGTGGACTTGAAAAATTGTCCCGTGTCAACACTCCCCAAAAAAAACCACCCCCGTGCACAACGAAAGTTCGAAAAACCTTTCCTATCCTTTATAACGACAAAATAAAACGACCCACGTGATATGTGAAGAGAAACAAATTTTTTTTTTCGCAAAATTTTAAGTTTTGGATTTTATGATTAAGCGTCATTAATGAAGGGTGTGGCTTGGGGGGGAGCAAAAATATTTTTTTTTATTTTAATGAAATAGATGTTTTTTTTGTAAAATTTTCAAAATTTTTTTTCTTTTTTTTTTGTTCTCATAGTTTCGTGGTTGGACTTTATCTTGCTCTGTTCTTTGTTCTTTTCCTGTTGTCATTTGAGTTTAATGGGTTTTTGTTATCGACAGTGTCTCTCTCTCTCTCTGTCGGTACGTGAAACTTTGATTTTGATAATAACTGCCAGACTTAGTCGTTCCCCTATCGAGTATTCTTCGTACTAGCACTCATTTATAGGTAGAACGTGACATTCTGTGTATGAATTAATATAAAAGCGAATCTTCTTTTCGAGGCTATTGTTTGCGTGAACTTTTGAGCCGTATAATTTTGTCGCGTTGATTGTCACTGCATTTCTCAGCATATACACAGAAGGGACACAGAAGACTAGAAGTTTGCAGGCAGTCTTTAACGAAGTTATCGCTGTATTTGGTCAGTAAGGAAAACCGGATATCCGTGTTCACCCTGAAAGCCGAAGACCTCGGATAATTTAATAAGTAAAGTTATACATAATCAATTTACGTACGAGTTATACATACTTCAGTATAGTTATAAATAGTATTTGTTCGTGCTAGAAGCGGCGTATATTAACGACCCTAGACGCAGATTTGGATTAATTAATTAATTAATTAATCGTTACGAATAATTGCATATATATATATATAGACACATAATATCATTTTTATTTTGCTCCTTTCTTTTTCTTTTTTCGCTCTATTCCGTTCCGTAACTTTTCTTCCTTTCTTTTACTTTTTTATACGCAGCATCGCATAAGCAAACGATTACACCTGCCATTGAATCTTAATTTATTTTCTACGTCGTTCGCAACAAAATCACCCCTCATTTTGCAAAATCTACATATGGCAGTCACCAAGGTCCATCTTCAAAGATAGGAATTAATCCTAGAAAAAAATTACAAGTATTTTGATCTCGACTACGTTGTATTTTTAAAAATTAATTTTTTTTTTTTTTTCAAAAATCCTCTACCACGAAGAGCCGTGCTAGTATCATTGTTATTCCAATCTTTTTTTTTTTAATTTGTCTAACCCTTTCTTAAGTAGTTCACTCGTAAATGAATACAGGAGATAATAAAATCATCCTTCTTCTTTATACACGACCGTTAATTTTCCTCTCGCCATTGGTTGTTAATTCACAAAAAAAAATATTTAGTCACCATTTCCAATTTTATCACCAAGCCACTCGTACTCCCCCCCCCCCCTACCCTTCCACCGCGAGCATCCCTCACCGCCACAAAAATTCGTAATACGCGAAAGAAAGGAATAAAAAACACAAAGAGAAAGAAAAAGGAACACAGAGAGACATTCGAAAGATGAAAAACAAACATGGTAATGAATTAACGGTAATCTAAATGTAACATGTATATGATGGCTGTACAAATGTAACATTTTTTTCCATTATGTATGATGATGATGATATGACGATGATGATGAAAAAAAAAATGGAAGATTTGATGCTAAAAAAATGGATGAACAATTTGCAAGATTATGGATATAATAACGCATGTGTGCGACGATCGATGTGAAGATGCGAATTCGCTTCGATCATCGATCGGTTGATTCACCCGCGCGAGTGATTTACCAATAAAACTACTATTACTCTTAATTATTATGAAATACCATTTCTGTAATAACATTATGATATAAAACCATACATTGAATGGCAATTGCTCCCTTTCTGTGTCTTTATAATTCATTATTTCTTTTATCCTCTATGCTGTGTCGACTGGGCATGCGCGTCCCACCTGTTGCTTCGTGCAATTTCTTACGTAGTGGTAGTTGGATTTGGGACGCCTGTGAGTAGTCGAGTACGAAGAGTAATACTGTGAGCACTTATATATTTTTTTCTAAGAAGTTGTATTCTTTAAATTGTACATTGGATTGTTGCAATTGGCGACTCAGCATATACTGGAGAACATAGCTTGATACTTCATCATTGTGCTTAGGCACATAATTCTCTTTTTCTTTTAATCGGCATATGTACATTGGTATTTGATGTGACCCTTGTGAAAATGGGTCTTCCATTGATTTTTGTTTGTTCTGTTCTCTAAGTAAATGTTAATATATACTGGTTTTTATGCGAGTCGAGTATGACTCTCCAGATGAAAATGCCGATAATACAGTAGTGGAATTGTTATTCATTCGCTCTCCTCCTTGGAGCGCTCGCGCTCAGAGCGTCGAGATTTCTTCTTACGTCGACTAGGACTGCGCGATCTGGATTTGTGTCGTCGGGAACGTGATCTGGAGCGATGTCTATGCCTAAAAATTGGAAGAGATGCACGGACAAGGTTTAAGTGTTATGTTTTATAATAGAGATCCTTTACGTACCTTTCTTTATGTCGGTATTGTGATCGTGATCTGTCTCTCTCTCTGTCATCTTCTCTTGCTACAGATTCTCGCTCTCTCTCACCACGATCTCTTGTTACCGACTCCCGCTCTCGCTCTCTTTCCCGATCGCGTTCCCGATTTTCTCTTACTACCGGTTCCGGTTCACGTTCCGGTCTTTCTCGTTCACGTTCCCTCTCACGTTCTCTGCTGTCTCTTGGTGGCATCAAAGGTGGAATTGATATGGGTGGTACCATTGTTGGTATGGTTTTTGGTCCAACATCTTTCTCCTCCTCGGTTTCCGTTAGCGGGATTGCTAGGTTAGTTGGCTGCCATGTCTGGAAATGAATCAATGGTATTGTTTCTGTTGGATTTGAAAAAAAATGTTATGATGGATAAATGTTGCGAAGGGATTTTACAGGATCGTTGCCCCATTGACTGTCCTGAGTTGGTTCATAGCTTTGGTAATATGGATCAGCTTCTGGGATGTAGAACGGTGCTGGCTCTCCAGGATATCCTGGTGGAGGCATATCGAATGGTGGTGGCATTCCTGCTCCTGGAGGTGGGACACTCATGTCAGGGAAGCCTGGCTTCCTGGAATACTCTCTTCTGTCTGCTGTCATTACTTGTATTACATTCTCTTTGGGTGGTGATTTGTCTAGGTTTCTTCTTGAGGCCAAACCTGAACTTCCAATAACATCTATCGTGCCAGCCATTTTTCTACCTGGTGGTGGACCTGCTCTTTTTGGGCCCATGATACCTGAGTATTTACTGTTGTCATTGGTTATTGCTACTTGTGGTACTCTCATTCCACCGCCTGGGTTACCGGCACCACCGCCAGCATTTAAAATTAGACCCACTCCTGATTCACTGCGCATTCTCTTTTGACGCTCGCAGTATGCGCGCCAAGTCTCCTCGTTAAAACCGTAATTAAAGTAATCGGTAATGTCGGCACCGGGTTGCCGCCAGGGTTTGTCCTCTAATTGATCCAGGTTAAATTCATGAGCTGGCATTCCATTGATCACTCCGATAGTCTCGAATTCATCTATACTGAACTTTCCAGGCTGTTTATTTAACTTGTCTGGTACCCCACTAGCATTGGTCAATAATCCACCACGTTTTATATTTAAACTTCCATAGGCAGGAGTTGACTTGATGTCACCAATGACTACATGGACATCATCATCAGAATCTGAATCACTGGCTGCTTCGCCATCCTCTTGACTCGAAGGCTCCTTAATTCCATTTTCATTTGCCTCAGGACTGATGCCTTCCTTATTTTCCATAGATGCTACTGCTGCTGCAGCATCCTCTCCAGGAGGTACTAAGTCATCCATCGGCAACTTTCCATCATCCATATTGGTAACTTCTCTACTACTGGTTGCCTAGAAGAATAACGATCTTTTAAAAAGTACGAAGCGAAACTCATAAAGGAATGTTTCTCCTTGCATGAATATAGGTTAAGCTATGCCAATAAAATACTATTATAAGATATCTTAGTAGATAAACTAAATAGCAAACATGTTTTTCATATGAGGCGTTTCGATGGCTTGATCAAGTTATAAATCATGTCATTTTAAAAACTATGTAGTACAGTATAATTAATATTCTTATAGTCTAAGAAATTTAGGTTATCTCCCAAGCATACCCCTGGTGGTCCATCAGGAATATCTTCCGCTTTCTGTTCTTCTTCATATTGTGATTCCTCCTGAGCGCTTGGAGGTGCTATTTCAGTTTCTAGGGCTTCCGACGGTGTATTGCTCGTAGCAGCTTCTTTGCCGTCAACAGAATCCCCATAAAGCCACTGATCCTCGTTCTCGTCCGCCATTTCTTTTCCAAGTACCTTTCTTGACAACTATTCTGTCAACAATCCATGAGCTCTAGGTAAACTGATATAAAAGATCCAATAAATTGCAGAGACTAGTCCTAAATTACCCAAAGAATATATTAATTTATACTAATCATTATAGCCCTATATAAAACTTAGAGAAATAATGAAATACCAATAACTTATTAAACTTTGTGTTCAAAAGAATCAAATGATTGAGAACCATCGGTAGAACTAGTAATTTTTCTTTTCTTTATTTTGACGCCACGATAGAAACTGCAAAATGTCCAAATATTATGACGCTGTCAATATTGGCAAATTAAAATATCACGTAATTCGCATGACAAATTTGAATTTTCATTAATAAAATCTTTACGTCAGATACGAAAGAAAAAGGCTTACATTTTTCTGATTGTACGCCTTCCACTTTAAAAGCGTTGACGAAACAAAAATAATGTCTTTTGGAACGTTGCTCCGTGATTGGTCTGATCCTAACTCTGATTTGAATTCGGTAGATGGAAGATAGTGTCAGGTCACGTAACTAGACATAACCTCTCAAAATATACACTAAACGTTCTATATGCTAGTTTATTTATTGGAGCGATATAAAAAACTTTATGTTTCATGCAACTTAATAATTGAATTTCTGTAAAATCATTACAATGAGCTACTTGATTGCAATAGCAACGTTTAATTGCTTTTTGGATTATATAGCACCGATTACTATTAAATTTGTAAGTCATTCAATATCATAAATGGCATATCTCATTTGACTTCATGAATATTATAGTCAAGATTTTTACTTTATAGATATTGTTTCGATTATACTCTGGAAGTAAATTGGATCGAATATTACGTGCTGATTTGTTGAATGTAAGACAAGAAATGTCTGGTATTTCAATGGTTGATGAGTTCTCGAAATATGCCAAACTTCAACGCAAATATAACAAATTGGAAACAGAATTGAAAGATAATGGTAAACTTTATCCAAAAAATGATTTTTGTTTTATCTTTATAATATAATAAGAAGTTTTTGCTACTTTTTATAGTGAATGCTCGACTGTCCTCCAGAACGAAAGCAAGATGGATCATAAGTTATGTCTTTAGTATCTGCAATGTAAGTTTACATACGACAAAGTATATGACATGATATGATACATTAATTTGCAATGTTATACTTACAGGCATTGGTAACTCTGTTCCTCTTATACTTGTATCGCGGTGAACCAGTTGTTGTATTACCGAAAGGTATTTTATGGCCATTCCAAAGCTTCTTTAGCTGGCCATGTTCTCAAGATGATGCTATTTCTTTAGCAATGTGGATCATAATTTCAAGGTTGGTTGTATCCATTTGTAAAAAGGCAGATGATTCTTAATATATAATGTATCCCACTAATTATTTATATTAACGTAATGTAAATATTTAAGAAATTCATAGAGAATAATTTATGTCTCGATTCATGTCTCATTCATTTTAATCTGTAGTTTGACCATTGCTCATACTCTACATAATGAGTAATATACCATTGAATATCCTAGGTTGAAAAAAATTCTAAATTTTAGAAATCTCAAAGGGATAACATAAATGTTCATGACCATTAAAAATATTTGATTAGTATACACTCGCGTGCATACATTACGATTGATCTATTATAACCACATGTGACAATTATTTTCTTGATACAATACATATAGTTATCAACACAGCACACTTTAATAAAATTAAACTTCAGTGAATAATAGCAAAAAAGTGGGTGTATTTCGTAAAAGCATAATAATGAGTAAAATACATAATATATACTTGAGAAACATATTTGCATATAATAATTATAATTATCAATAAGTAATAATATTATGTTGTAACAAAATTCTGTATTATGTATGTCCCTTTCGTACCTCTGTGCTGTTTCATACAAACAAAGTAAACAACACATAGCCTGATATTAATATAATGAAATATTCACTTGACAAAAAAAGTCGAGGCACAAGTGGTGTAAGTCTTTCTTTTGTTATCGTTATCAATTTAATTATTTCTTTATTCGGTTGCTGCACGAGTGTTCAATTTTCATAGATCTGTCTTACACCACTGGTGCTCATCATATCATCTACCTCTTATAACAATCTTTTACATAGTCCCACATGTCAGATCCGATATTACAACAAGTAGAGCGCGCAAAACTTTGACGCCGCCTTGTACAGTCATCAAAATCCAGTAACCATTTAATTCTTAGTCTTCATTAGTCATTCGTTTTTCAAGTTTTCACGCGCAATACAAGTGCAATCCCGCTTATAACGCATCATAAAAAAAAAATAATAGAGAGAAAGAATCATATCCAATTTCATTAGTCCTAAGCACCAATAATAACGGGTAAATTATCACACAATGTGGTACAACCAAACAATGCTTTCCGTTCTTCCACCACCTTTAAACACGAGATCGATACTAAAAGTATAAGAAAATGTACTACATTTGCGTCGTTCAGATTTCGTTTTTACTGTATTTGCGCATTTTTTTGCATCGATAAGCGGTTCGATTGCATTCCCTGTTATTATAGGCGTGATGGAACATAGTGCTTTGCAATCGCACTGTATAACGATTTATTGAGTTCCTTTTTGAAAAAGCAATCAATTAAAGAGGAACATTAGCTTGTCAGGGTTAAATGTCTTTTTGAAAATGTACCATCACGTTACACCTTAGAGCTCTAGTATTTAATCATAGTAATCAGGACTATTACAGACATTTAACAGCATCTTACGTTTCTAATAGCCTTAGCTGATTTTTTAGTACATTCCATATTTTATCAATCAATGTCTTTGTTAGACATCAATTGCCATTTCATTCGTACTAAACCCTTGGAACACTGCGACAATTTAATTTATATGAAATGATAATTTGATTTGGATAATCCAGCTTAACAACTAGGCTGCTGCAAAATTATTCACTTAGAATAATATACTCTAAGAATCACGAGACAATTGTTCCTTCGATTGAACATATTTAGCCGATATCGATTACCCAAAAAATCAGCCGCCTCCTCCTCCTCCATCTTCGCTTCATTCGGTGCTTACAACATTATTAAATTAATACAATTAAGTTCGACAAGAACATCACTTCGTTATCCTAGTAACAGTTTATAGCGAGTGTTAACGTATCTGAGACATGCTTAAAATATAGTGTTTCGAGACAGTTTTTTTTTCTTTTTCCCTGGATTTTCAAATCTTAGTCTCTATCACTCGTGGGGTTGTAAGTACGCTGCAAGTTTCTTTTTGTTGTTTTTTTTTTAATATTTATATATATCCTAGCACCGATACGTCGTCCAAGCTGCATAAACGTTAAGTTGTAATAAACCCCAACGTCAAATCGAACAAAATTAGATCCTGGAAGCCAGAGCTCTTGGCTGTGAATCAGCAAACAGAGTTTCAGTTACTCGGACAAATCGGGCGAGTTTACAATTAGGACAAGTATAAGCTCTCACAGCAATATGCAATTGTTACGTGTCCGAGCTATGATAATATAAAGAAAATTAAAAAAAAATATAACAAATACAATGTGCGGCAAATTTCTCTCGTACACTTCTATTCTGCCGAAAGTATTAACCTACAGTCTCGAACGAGAGCAATTTTAAATTACAAATTAAAGATAAAAGACAAATCAATGAAAACGACAGAGACACAAGAACGCAGAAGAAGAATATAACGAATGTAGTTTAAACGGCTGATTTAGAACTTTTATGAATACTGCCTTTACATCGTATTACCATATAGAATATCGTAAGCGGCTCAATACATAGTTCAGTAACCATACGCTGCAACGCACATAGTACTTGCTTATTAATGATACACTGAAAATATTCCCATAGAATCTAAGTGGCTCGCGATCGATAGCTAATCGCGTGATATCGTAACGTCTATTGGCACGAGCTCACGTAGTATTGGATTCATGTCGTTGCAATACGATAGTAGCATTAGTAGGTAGCGTGAGTTGCACCATTAAAAAAAAACAGAGAGAAATACGTTGTAACAATACATTATAAAGTGAAAAAAAAAGTCGGTTCACAGAATCGCAGTCATTCCGTTAGCTTATATCTTGGCGATATCCATAGGTGATCCGCCTAATGAATTCGTCGATGGGGTTGCCAATGGATGCCCACCAGGACTCACGATAGTTGGTGGAATTGCAGGTTTAACAAATCTATCCGATGTACGCCTTCCAGATGGAGCTACAATGTGACCCTAGGATTCCACAATATACCTCATTTTAGACCCATTTTACTGCAAATCTTTTCTCCATCGATGCTCAAGTGTTTGTCACGAATTTTACATGGTTGAGATGGATTTAATGAAGATTGATTGGCGTGTTTGTTACTTACCCCTGAAGGAGGAGACGAGCTGGAAAACGGTAGAGTTGTCGGCTGTCCACAGGCATAGCAACGATTGGCATTGAAACTGTCTCGTGATGAGGAACCTACGACGTTAATACCTGTTGATTGTAATAAGCATTCGTTTTTTGAAATTTTTTCTTTGTTAGTGCGTTCAAATTGTGATACGCGAATGTTACAAGGTGGTTTTCAAAGTTGTTTGGTTTTGTTTAACGTGATTTAAATGTACCTGGACTGAGAGGCCTGGAGGAACTAGGCGAAGGATTGTAAGGTACTGGACTTGAGACAGTACGATTTCGGATGTTGCCTCCGGACATCACGATCTCATTGTAGTGACGCTCTTCTTCCATTTCCAAGCTGTTAATTAAGTTTATGATTTATGATTTATGAAGTGTTACGTGGATGATTGTCTTTTTTAACCTAGAGGTGGATTAATATTACCTGGATTCTGATTCGGAGAGATGTCTGCACAGGGCTTCCCGTCTTTCTACCTCGAGCTGCAACTTCCTCTGAAGCCTCAAATTCTCTTCACGAATTTGCTTCTCTTCGTTAACGTACCGCTGCATCTTGACTGTATCTATTTAAATTAAATAATGTATCTTGCCATATGATAAACTATGTATGGGAAGTTACAGTTTGGAAGCAAGCCACCATTTTCCACTAAATGAGATCACTTATGCAAGGAGTGATGAATTGGTCTATGAGTTTCAGATATAAATATTGCTTCAGCAACTTTGGCCTTATGGTAAAGACTTCATTTATTGATTAAGATAATGAAACTTACGTTCTTGTTGAGACATCAATAAAGTGTGCCTAAGTCTTGCTACTTCGCTTCTCAGTGTTTGAATATGAGTGCTCAGATTGGTAGCAGTATCTCCATTGTTAATTTCCCTGGGTGAAGTTGGATCAGACACAGGTTGATCTAATTTAATCTGAAGTATTCTTTTCTCTGCTTCAAGCTTATCCATTCTTTTCCATAGCTTGTTGACAAGAGCTTCTTGTTCCTGTTCAAGTGTATTCTCCAGTTCTACTTTCTCCCGACGCAACTGTTCTAAATTGCTCTGCTTTGCTAATGTTTCGGCCTCCAGCTTTTCTATCTTTCGCATGAGCTTGTTCACGAGACATTCTTGCTCTTGTTCCAATGTTTGCTCGAGCCGACATTTTTCTTGGCGCAATTGATTCAACTTTCTTGACAAATCGTTTGTCAGACATTCTTCCTCTTGTTCATAATGGTGTGCCAAGGTTTCCTTCTCTTTCTTTAGAGCTTGTATCTTCTTCAGCAATGTATTACTAATGAATTCTTCTTCCTGCTCAGCTTTGGCTTGCTGTAAATATTGTCTAATGTCAAAAAAGTTACTGTATGCAAAAGCCCAATATTGTCATTTTGTTTCTGTTTTATAAAAAACAGCAAACAAAAACTACCTGAGGAAAAAAGTTATTGGATCTGAGTTAGTCTGATTGAGATGTAATTAGATCTGATCAGATATTCATTTTGGGAAAATTGGATCATTCAGATCAGATTCTAGATCTGATTCTAGATCCAACCAGATCTGTTCACACATGATTTGAAAATCATTCTAATGTTAAATTAGATCTAACCTGATCTTATCAGATCTGATTTCATCTGACTTTACCTGATTCGATCTAATAAAATCTGATCCAACACAATATTAGAACAATTTTCAAATCAAATAAAAGCAGATCTGGTCATACTTCACAAGATCTGAAATCTGATCTGAACAAAACAATTTCCCCGAAATGGATATCTGATCAGATCTAATAACATCTAGATTAGATCAATTATTAGACCTAATAAATTTTTCCTGCATGTTCCAAAATTATATTACAAAGGCACACCTAATTACAATATCTCTGCCTTTGTCCAATCCTTTGTCCAATGTGAATTCTGAACTAAAAATTGTACCAAATGATCAATTTCCAAATTCCTACTATTACCAATAATTCACAAAGTATGTTCTATCAAGATACAAATGCTACTTTTAGATATAGTCAGGCTATAATACCAGACCCTGGATAGATAAATTCCATTTCATCTGACAGAGATGGAATCCAATGCCAGAACCTAACTATGCAAGTATCCTTCATACGTAGCAACCCAAGTTGACTTATGGAGAAGCATGAATTGTACCATTAGTTTCCATAAAAGGTTAAGTAGAACGCAGCCAAAGCCAGACATAAGATAATCGTGGAATATATACTTCATGAAAAATTTCCACTCTCCTTCAATTGACGAAAAATAATCATTGGTACCAGAAACGAAAGAGCTTGAGTTTTTGCGTATTAGCAAAGCTCAGGACAATGAACTTACGATGATGACAGAGGCTTGGCGGAGACCACGGTTCTCTTCTTGGAGAGCCTTCACTCTTAGCTTGTATGTCTCGAGCTCGACCTTGAGGACCCGGTTGTGCTGCTGCAGAGATTCGATTCTCTTCTGCAGCTGCTCCCGGGTCACTGGCGACGGAGGCATCATAATAGGTCCCCCGTCGATCGAGCTCGAGTCACTCTCTGATGCACTATCGCGGTCAGCCATTTTTCTCGGCAAAATATTCACAAAATTTCTCTTTAATACAGTTTTTTCATCTCCTGCAATCACCAATACGCAATCTAGACTTTCGTCTACAAGTCACTGTATATATTACTTCAACAAAACCACATTACTTGCTAGAAATATTGAGAATTATGCGACACTTTGCCGCATAAACATGTGCTCTAAAGGAGGCGGAGGTGGATCAGCTGTTTAATCGCGCAGCGACTATTTAAAAAAAACGATGCACGCCTAGTGTTCGTTAATATGCTGAATTTATCTCATTGTCAGAGCAAAATCCTATACATTGCCACCTAGCGGATTTCTTTAGAGACGGGCGTGAGTAGTTTTCGAGCAATGTTAAGGTATCTTCCACGTCAACTGGACTAGTATAAAACGCATAACTCGAAAATCCAGATTCCTCATTGGATATGATCAATGAGGGATCTGGTTTTCTAAGTTATACGTTTGTGCGACTAGTCCATTTGAAGTGGAAGGTGCCTTTATAATTTCTGACAGTATACATTACTTTTAGGCAAGTGATAAGATCACACACTTCCTTGTTTCTTATGATTACCTTCTAAGTAGTTGCAAGGTTTATGATTTGTATTGTTCATACAAAACTACACGGTGTAGATTCTTTAAAAAAGAATAGCTACGATACAGGGTAAGAATGGTTATTGTTAAACGTTATTGGAGAATGTTCAGATACACGTGGTATTTTGTTGAAAGAAAGTTGGTTATTACGGATTCTTTAATTTTTATATATTTTGTTTATTTCATAGGAAAGATGGACACGGATTTTGCAGAACTCTCCAATGATGCAGACCTTATTGCACGGATGACACAGTTTGGCAATGCATCGGAGAATATACAGAAGTTTTTGAAGCTAGCTAACGATCCTAAATTATATGATAAATTATCAAATTCAGAAAAGATACAATATAATTTGTTAATGTCATTTAGCATAAACAGTCTGTTTTGGATGTACTTACGTGCTGAAGGTATGTGACAGAAATATCCTTCGAGTTTCTCTTTAAACAAGAAAGTAATCAATTTATTTTTGCAGGAATTGATCCAACAAAGCACGAAATCAAATCTGAAAATGATAGATTGAAACAAAGCATGGCTCGTGCTAAACAGATTAATGATAAAAACACTATAATGCCCAGAGTTAATAGGGATGTAGCACAACGGTTTGTAAGAAGTGGATTATGGGAAGCAAAAGACAAAAGAGATAAGCACAGTAAAAGAAAAGAATAAAGAATTGACTTCTGCACATAATCTATTGACATATTGCTATCTGAAAAATGTATATAATAAATTTTACAAATTTACTATAACTAGTTTATTTGCGCTTCTTCATCTGGAAAGATATGTTTAAATGATCTAATACAATTTTTGTCGTTATATTTTTATTTGGGAAAACAAGAATCTGGGTTTTGAATTTTGTCTCAATCATATATATATATATATAGGTATATTGGCCAGCATAATATCTCGAAGTACCACTGATGGCGCTTGTGACGTATTCCGAAAACTTTTCCAGCGACAATATAATCTTCTAGAATAAGTTTATGGAACCTAGGATTATAAATAATTATTCGCGTAACTTCATTTCGGTTGATTTCACTCTTCAAATTATTTGGTAAGTTAAAGTTATTGATCGTTACTAAAAATATTCATATAAATCTTGTAAGGAATGTAATTATACAAAAATCAAAATTTTTTGATGTAATAAACTTTTGAATGGTTTTTTGTGAATCATCTTCTATAATAATGTGTATTTTTTAAAATCTTTATCTGTAGTGCTACATTATTTTTTCAATTTTCTTATTGCAGGACATAAGATGCGAGAATGTTGCTTAGCCGTTGTGGATATTCATTGCAATCTAGATATGGATTACGAAAACTTGTACCAGCTACATTTTCTACACTTTGTAAAACAAATTGCAATGAAAAATCTTGCAATATTAAATGGTTCAATTGGGAGCAGTCTAGATCTTACAAAAACTTTGGTCACAAGGAGGTAAAAATACCCCGAAGCATAGTTATTATGGGGTATACACTCTTTTTCGCATTTATTGGCCTTTGTATAAACTGGAATTGGTGAGTTAATTACTTGGAATATAAATAAATTTTGTATGTGAATTAAGAGTTTTAATAATAATGCAATAACTAGAATATGATGCTTGTATTAGTATATATATCTTAATGATGCATTTATTCTCTCTTAAAATATAAGATTGCATTAAAAGAAAATATGGTTGAATATAAACAATACAGTTTCAATAATTTAATGACAAATTTCTTATACAGGGTACTAAAAGGCCAGAAACCTCCGTTGCTTGATAAAAAGTACTATCCCAAAGTAGATGCTGCTGAGATGATCACTAAAGGTGAAAACGAAGAAGAGAACAAAAATGTCGAAACCACTGAACACGATGAACACAAGAAAAAGAAAAAGAAGCAGAAAATTGGATTTCGAGATCGAAAGGTTGTATAATATTTCGATATCACTCTTCAGAATAAATATTTGCAGTCTCGTAAATATCAAGTGGAATACATTGCAATTGTAGTCACACAATTAAATTATCGTGCTGTCAAATATAGTATAATCTAGTGCATCGTATTTCTTAGGAGTATCGGTCGTAAAATTTGTAAAAGTTGAAATAAAAATCAAACAAAAATGACATTCTTCGTGTCGATTAAGAACCATAAAATTGAATATCGAAGCAATTAAAATTACATCATTATTTCAGCAGACTAGTTTTAATCATATAAATAGTCTGAAGTACCAACGATCAAGCATTCTTACAGATAATAGAGTATGAAAATAGGATGCGAGCGTACTCAACGCCAGATAAGATTTTTCGATATTTCGCGACCGTAAAGGTCACTAGTATGGAAGGTACTGATATCTACATGACTCCCGATGATTTCTTGAGAGCCATTACTCCTGGCATGAAACAACCGGATGGTAAAATTCCGTTAATATATGTTAACTTTAGCAATGAAGTATTGCGTTACTAATATAATGGAATGAGCTTCTTTCAAATATTGCCGAGTCCTACATTCTTTGAGGAAGAACTGCATATCTATTATACTATTACCGCAAACATAATAATATACATGAACGTTTGCCGTTTGAAAGATACGTATATTAACTGTTGACACAGCCTTAAGATATTTTCACATTAGCGAAGAGTCGTCTCGCACTTGACACTATCATAATTGCTTAATGAAGTTGATTGAATTTTTGCAAAGTAGCATGCTATAATAACATGAGAAATATGCTATTATAACACGCAGATTATCGAATACGAAAACCGTATAAGGCATTATTCAACGCCGGACAAAGTGTTTCGATATTTCGCGACTCTTCAAGTTACAGTCCACGATGCGCACGAGGTGTTCATGACTCCAGATGATTTCTTAAGATCATTGACACCTGGCGTGAAGCAACCTGATGGTAATTCTCACTATTCCAGTCAGTTCAACGATTTTTTTTCGTATTCCATGTGCTGATATAGAAAGATTTTTATTTACCTTTTTATGCACAGCAACAAAAATCGTCTCTAATAAACTAATTGTGTTTATTTAATTCAGAGCGCAACAGCGGATGTTTCTTGTGTTACCAAAAATTGCTCTAAACGGCAAATATACTTATTTATTATCCCAGGATATTTGCATGCAAGATATAATAATCTACTTAGTTTTGGCTTTGTTGTGAGAAAACTTTGCTTCTATAATTGTTGATTGTTACATTGAGAATATACACCATATATCTCTTATAGGTCTTGGCTTAGATCAATACAAGCGTTATGATCCAAAGGTACGTGTTTTATTTCATGTGGGTGTATAAGAGTGATTCTCAAGAATAATAAATAATCACACTTAATCTCAATAGAATATTCATATGAAATTAGAACTAGAATTGGATCAAGATAGTATATTTTACAAGCTGGGAAGTTCTGGACTCATTACATTTTCTGATTACATATTTTTACTCACTGTACTCTCTAGTAAGTTTAATATTGCATCGCTATTTTCTCCTTTTCTTATGTATACAAAATTTCTTAATATTATGTAATCAATCATATTTTAGCCTCGAGACGTCACTTTGAAATAGCATTTAGAATGTTTGATTTGAATGGTGATGGAGACGTTGATTCTGATGAATTTGGAAAAGTTGCCACATTAATTCGCCAACAAACAAGTATTGGCAATCGACATCGAGATCATGCAAACACTGGTAATACTTTCAAGGTAAGTAACTTAGGTAATTCTTATATTTGTCAATCGAGATAAAAGTCCCAAGTATAATCTATCATTGTATACAGGGTGTAAACTCAGCGCTAACCACCTACTTCTTTGGACCGAATATGAAGCAGAAATTAACAATTGAGAAATTCTTGGATTTCCAACAACAGTTGCAGAAAGAAATTCTAAATCTCGAGGTAATAAAAGAAAATTAAATTTAGAGATAATATTCTGGTAATCATATAAACAAAAGAATGACTGCTCAATTCCGAACAGTTTGAACGTAGAAATCCGGACGACAATGGAAATATTTCTGAAGTCGATTTTACCGAATTATTATTAGCATATGCGGGTTATCCTGAAAAGAAAAAGGCACGAATGTTGAAGAGAGTGAAAAAGACGTAATTATATGTTAAATTATCTCCTAATCATCAAAGCTTGTTGCGCGCAAGTGTAAATATATTTTTTTTTAGTTTTAGAGAAAATCCGAAAGGAATTAGTAAGGATGACTACTTAAAGTTCTTCCACTTTTTAAATAATATTAATGACGTCGACACAGCTTTGACTTTCTACCACATTGCTGGGGCGTCGATTGATCAAGGTGTGCATTATTTATTTGATTTAATAAAAAATGATTTACAGGAATAATCAGTACTTAATATAATATTCGTTATTTGTAGCAACACTGAAACACGTTGCGAAGACTGTGGCACATGTTGACTTAAGCGATCACGTTATACAAGTTGTTTATACTATTTTCGATGAAAACAGTAAGTACAGTTGTACTTTCTTATTGTATATGCATGTGTTAAGATTTTATCCTGATTTTATTTGCTTAAACAAGTATAATTAATTGTTACAGTGGATGGTCAACTGAGTAACCGGGAGTTCGTGTCTGTGATGAAAAATCGTGTGCTTCGAGGATTGGAAAAACCAAAGGATACAGGATTCGTTAAGTTGATTCAATCAGTAATTAAATGCGCAAAGAATACTTATCCTCTATCGTTTGAAAAGTAATGGTAATTTGAATTCAGCTAAAGGAATTCAAAAAACGATGTTTCCCTGTTGTGTTCAAGACCTTTTCTTCTCTTTACACGCACAATCTATATTGGCAAATATAACATCAACATTTACTATATCTATAAATTGTCTTTTTTTAATGATTCAACTCGAAATAGTTCAATATGTGTCTATTCACTTTATATGAATAATATTTTGAGTGATCTTTTCTTCGTATAAGATAAACTACTAATAAATTAATATTGCAATGACGCTTGTTAATATAATACTATTAGATAAGGAAATTATAATAAGTATGATTATGTGTTGATTAGTCGAGAAATATATACAAATTGATCTGCAAAATGAAAAATTGCTCAGAATGTATTCTTCTTCACTCTTAAAATTGTATGTATCTGATCGAATAGCTTTCACGGGAATGTGGCTAATAGAGCGTGTCGTGTAAAAACATATTAGCCTGACGTTCGACTACCGTCTACGCTTCAGTGCAGTATCTTATTTCATACAGGAGGTACTTTCGTATTTAGAGGAATTTATATTGGTGTCATTGTTCAATTAAAATTATAAAATTCATATATTGTTTGGGGTTAATTTTTAATTTCTTGTATTGTTGTATCTTTCTTAAAATCATGGGTATAAAATATATTAGTATTTTTGGATTCCTTGTACTGTTTCTTGCTGGAACTTTAGCAGCAAGTGAAGCTGAAACTGAAATGGTTGAGACGGATGATGATGAGGACGATGAGGATGATGATAATTCAGGTATGTTTGTGATTGACTTTTGCATATTGTGTAAGTTAATGTAGTTAATCTTTTTTTGGGAAAGCTTGTATAATATTCTGAAACAATGTTTTCTAGATATGAAAACTGTCGAGATGGAAGCATTGGTTGAACCATCAAGAAAGATACTTGCTGATATTGTGCAGAAAGGACAATTTTTTCAGTGAGATTTAATTCTTTTTATTCAAATTTAATTAGTAGAATTTTATACAATTAATATATGTTTTAGGGATATTTTTGCTGAGAACGTAGCACCTCTTAAAATTCAATTTGGTCACGTATGTGAAAATCCTCATGAATGGGAACAACGATTTGAGCAAAAGGATTTTGAGAAAAATCATCACCAGGGCAAGGTAAAATTTTAACAATATTCTTTGCATACAATTTTTATTTAATTATACAATTCTAATAAAAATAGGTGAGATGGGGAAACAAAAATGGTGGATACGGTGAACACTACTGGGATCTTAATCACCATAATGGCAAATAAATGTTGAAGGTCTAATGATAATTTATTAAATTGTTAATACTTTGTTACGTTATCTTATATATGTTTCTTTACCAAATAAATATTTGTACTCTTAACCAATAATTACTATTTGAAATACAAATTCTTGTTTGTACAATATATTGAATTTCTATTTGATACAGTGTGAAGTTTAAACTACAAATAGAAGTGAAATTTGAAGTACAAACAATATAAAAAAAAAACATTTTCACTGCGTTACAAACTATCTTCACCCTGTACCACACAAAATTATGAAACTGTCTTATATAAAATTTCTTTAAGAAAAAACCAAGACCTCTGATTAAAATTATAAAAATGTCGTCAGACAAGACAGGCTTCAAGAAAGATGAGGCGTCCTGCGAGGAAAAACTTGGAAAATCGCCACCATTGCCGCCACAACCACAAATCACAATGGCAATAAGTGAGAGCATAGCTGAGCGTATAAAGACGGGTATAAATTGCAAAAAAAGAGAAAACCAAAAGATACAGATTTTGAAAATTGTCTCCGACTCTATTTCCTTATATAAAACCACTCAAATTTTCTAATAGGAACCGTAGACGAGGAACGCCTCAGGAATTACGATAATTATTGGATTGAAAAATTGGCATGTATGGATAAAAATCATACATTACGAAACAACTTGGATGTTCGTGAGGCTGAAAAGATATTGAAAGGATTATTGAACTTTGTACACAGTGGCCGTACCAAAACTTGTCCTGTTGACAGAAGCAAGGCAAGTCTTACTAATTTATTAATACAATGTATATGAAAATTACTTAACATCGATAATATTTTTTTCTATTCATCAGATTACGGATTGCTTTGAGATGTACAAAGGGCACACGTTACGTTGTGAAACTGAAGTAGATCGTTTTATCGGTTGTGTCGATCGGCTTCTTTATGACAGTATTCGCACAGAATTTGGAACTGCTCCACCCAACAAAAAAATGTCGTATGCTGAAAGATTTTATAGAGGTTATTAACATAGAAATTCTTAATCAGATCTGAAGATAAAAATTTTTAGAAAGAAACGCTTTTTACACGAGTCTTTAAACAACAATTACTGAGGTATATAGTTTTGAATAATTATTGTACAAAGCTGTAAAATTTTAGTGTACATATATGGCGTTCTTTTCTGCAATTTAATATCATTTACATTGAAATTTTCTCCACGTGTTATATTATGTCTACTGTTACTCAGTGTGAATGCTCCTTAAGTATGCTATTTACATGTAAGCATATATACCGCGTTGCAGCTGATAATCCAGTCAACGGAAAGCGGACGGCTTTTAACGTCTTTTTCTTTTTAATATTTGTTTTCACGATATACGAGAGAGCCACGATCAAACAATGCCGTGTCTCTCCGTAAACGTGGCGGCATAATTAGATAGTTACTATGCTAATTTATTAAAGTCATGTTGCCGCCAGTAAGGAATATTAAGAAGCACCTTTATTAACAAAAAGCAAAGTTATGAACTCCACTTGACCATACTCATATGTCACTGAATATAAGAAAAATATTTTTTACATGTTAACAAACCTGAGATAATGAAATAAATAAACGAATACGTTTATTCCTTTAGTAGTGGAAAGTTAAATATATTCAGTCGAGGTATTATATAATCTTATCAAAACTCACCTATACGAATTTGCTTCTGCTGTCTTGCATTATCGACCAACGCATGTTTTTATATCTAATCAGAAACACGGCTGTCCCTTTGACACATGTTTTCCATGAGGCTTTACTGGAAATGTATGCTCGAGTGATTGGGATGCTAAAGAGAAGAATGATTCTTTATAATTATTCATGCTGAGTTGTAGGATTAATTCAGTGTTGGCAGGTGCAATGTCCTTGTTCAATCATGGAACAAAAGGATAGAAGTACTCCATCAGTAAAAGACTTATTTACTCTATAAGCTTTAATGACAAATGGAACCGTAAGATAAAAATAAATCATTTAGTTCTCTTGTTTTATATTTATACTGACACATTTAAGGAATTTACATTATTTTAATATTGATTAATTATTCATTACTAATCTATAAAAATAAATACAAGAAGCATAAGCATCGGTGGTTCAGTGGTAGAATGCTCGCCTGCCACGCGGGCGGCCCGGGTTCGATTCCCGGCCGATGCAATCTTTTTTTTAATTACATATACAAATTTTTGTTAGAAAAAGTTAACTATTTATTGTTCCCATCTCATATAATTGATTTATCTGATTTTCAGTTCTTTTTACCTTAATTTGGTAAAATTTCACGTGATTAGTATTTAATAAATAAAAAACATATTACATTAGTCGGGAATCGAACCTCTTTTTTTTTAATAAGTTTTTTTATTTGCTCAAAAGTAACATTATGTTTTATGTACATTAGGCGTAAATAAAAACACCAACATAAAGCCTTAATCTAATTTAAGATTTATCACATCACGAATAATGACACTGAAACAAGGTAATTTATATGGATAAGAATATAAGACGATCATCATCATCAGTATCGATAAGAAAGAAAATCATCATGGCGACAAGCGAAAGACTTCCAATACCGCCAACGCGGGGTTCACAAACGCAAATAAAGTTGCGTCTAACATCGGCGAAGAAAGGGCACAATTTATTAAAAAAAAGAGCTGACGGTCTTCAGATTCGTTTTAGGACAATTTTAATGAGATTAATTAAAAATAAAGTATCTACCGGAGAAGCCATGAAAGAAGCATCCTTCTCATTAGCCCAGATGAAGTACGTAGTCGGCGATATACACCAGCTGGTATTACAAACAGTGGATAAAGCAAGAATAAAGATCCGATCAAGAAGAGAGAATGTGGCCGGCGTGAATCTCCATCTTTTTGAGTATTACGAAGACGCATTGGATACTTACGAATACGCTGGTTTAGCCAGAGGCGGACAGCAGGTGAGCATAATGAACTGTTATACCGATAATCATCCTGACATTATATCCGAGAGATCATTTTCAATCGTTTAATTCGTCAGCAGGTGTCTAACCTAAAAAAGAACTACCGCAGGGCAATAGAACTCCTTGTGGAATTGGCATCACTGCAATACGGTTTCGTAACCCTGAACGAAGTGATCAAAACGACGAATCGACGTATAAATGCCATAACCTACGTTCTCATACCTAGGTTAGAGTGCAGCCTGAAGTACGTCATCAGTGAATTGGACGAACGTGAACGCGAGGAATTTCATCGTCTGAAGAAATTGCAAGACAAGAAGAAAATGGGTGCAAAGCTTGCATCTCAGATGACAACATTCGATTACCCTGTAGTAGAAGTTTATCATATACTGGGTGATGAATCCGACGAAGATATCCTCTTCTGAGTGTCCAGGTACAGAGACTAGAATAGGTTATTTTTTTGTAAATAAGAAACTATAGTATTTTCTTTCTTCATATAGTAACACGCAAAACTGCATCTTTTCGTGATCTCCAAAAGAAACCACTGCTATTCACGTACACGTGATACTCGTCGGGCCCCGTTTTCAGGGCCTTATTTTCGTGCTGTTTCTTTCTGCTATGCCGAAGTACGCCTGTAGGAAGGAAGGTTCGAGCGTGCAGCAATAGCAGTGAGGTCTCATTATCATATCCCAGTGTTTGGCGGCGGTTAAGGCTGGCTTTATGGGCTGTATTTTCTTGGTATAATTGGACCTCGTCTCCGGGGCCACTACTCCCATCTTGACTGCAAGGTAAGGCCCTTATAGTCCTTCGGCCAGCGGTTCGCCCGGAGCATTTATTATCCGCGCTTTTACTCCTCCTTTTTTCGGACTGAGAAAATTTATTAGCGTGCACACTATGTAAACAATAATGCCGCAGTTATTCTTTAATCCTTTAGCGGTAACTGCGGCCATGATGCAACCCTGTTATCTACAAACAGTCCACTGCTTTACACGTTCAATGCACATATGAACAACATACACGTCTTACCCTGATTACACGATAGATAGCAAAGATCAATAATACACCGCATTATTACATTAGCTGTTTTAATTTTTATTAACATCTTATCAATTGTTTCTATTTTTTGTTAATTATTGTACTATTCTTGTTAGGTATATATACACATATATTTATTCATTTCAATATAATCAGATTTTAGTATAATTAATATATTTTTTTATTTCAGATCCTGCTGCACCCGTCTCTTCCTCTTGATTCATTAATTAATTTCGGTCCTGTTTCTTATTTACTTGGGAGAGGTGTGAACACGCCTCGTTTGATACCTCATCCTCTGGAGTCAGCATACATGGAATGCACTGGGTGTGCATATGTATATGTACTTCGGTGTAGCCGCTGCCGCTGGGATTTAAGTGGAGCTGAGGAGAAACGACTGTGGGAATGGTGGGGATAAACAGACGCCGCAAGCTGTTACTACGGCGGGAGGTTTAGTAATATAAGAAGTGTTGAACGAGGAGGTTGTGCTGCGGTTGGATTCTATGTTTATGCGTTAAGAATCGCGCGAATGTTGAAATTTTTGTTTTTTTTCTTTGAATACAAAAATTAATCGTGTTTTGTGAATACTTTAAGGAGTGAGAACAAATGCGTTGTACTGTTCTGAACATAAAAATTAACAGTGAATACAGTGACTTGAAATTGGAGAATTGAAAAGTTTTTCTACTATCAGGAATGAATCTTTGCCTCGAGTGATTGAGTCTATTGACTTTTCTTGTTCTGTTAAAATTTTATTCAGATTCGAATGGACGAATTAATACGTTTTGTTTAAACGATGCGTTGACATTTATCATGAATTCGTTGAAATGTATTTCACCGGCTGTGCGACTGTCAGCCGTGCGATAACCAATTGATGAATGAGACAGCGTGATTTTGCCTTGCGACATTTATAACACGTGCGACACGCGATAGGATGTTTGACGTAAGTCTTGTGAAATTTTGTTATTAATTGTTAACGTTATCGCGAAACTGTTTATGAGACTTGTCACGAGATGATAACAACAAGATTCTGTAATTGTACGTTTATTTCGTTAGGTTAGCCTCGGGTGATTTTCAAATAAGTTACAAAGTAAAAGATTCGAGTTGTTCAGAAATTCAAACTTCCCGCGCTTTTAAATACACTTGAATATCGTAGTGATCCGCGGAATTGCATATAAAACATCAACCATGAAATCACAGTGAACAGTGATTAACTAGAATACCAATATTTGTCAAGAAATATATCTGTAGTTTTTCTTCAAAAGTTATAAAATAAATAATCAACATGTGGTGTTTCGTTATTCTAATGTTTGTGCGTGCTATTACGGGCGTCCAAGGTGCTTGCGAACCAATAAGAATAGAAATGTGTCGTGGCTTTGGCTACAATGTGACAACAATGCCGAACCTAGTTGGAAATGAGATACAAAGTGATGCAGAATTTATGTTGTCAACCTACAATCCATTGTTACAATATGGCTGCAGGTGAGAATAATATAATAACTGATTTCCATATTCCATATTCCAAAGCAAATCATACTGTGCCTAGAATCGATATCGTTTATTCTAATCATCTTAATTTACTTAATTGTGACTCAATCGAAATTATTGACAGCACATTTCATATACCCTAATATTATATTAACGACCCACAACCTGTTGCAGTGCTCAGCTGCAGCTGTTCCTCTGTTCGGTTTATGCACCAATGTGCACGGAAAAGGTACCCTCGCCCATTGGTCCCTGTAGAGGACTTTGCGAGCAGGTACGGGCGCGCTGCATCCCGGTGCTCCATGGTTTTGGTTTTACCTGGCCAGCCACATTGAATTGTTCCAAGTTTCCACCAGAGAATAATCACGAGCATATGTGTATGGAGGGACCTGGTGAACCCGGCCCAGTGCATCCGGTACAGGTAAGAAACAAATTGAGACAGAATCCTCTTATAGAAAACTAGACTTAAAAATCTAACCCAATCATATGCTTTCGTTTCAAGGCTTTTGCAGCGGGTCCATGGGGATGTTCCTGGTATGCAAAATCTGCACTGTACATATTCCTGAACCGTTCCGGAAGATGCGCTGCTGCTTGCGACGCTGACATCCTCTGGAGTCAAAGAGAGAAGAAATTGACTGAAGCTTGGATCATAGCATTTGCGACTGTCTGTCTGATCTCGGTAGCTGCTGCCATCCTTACCCTCCTAAAACCTCAGAGGCGCCACACCACTAGTACAGCCGGTGAATATACCCTCTGACGTTGGCACGACCTGGAGAATAATTCCAAGGAAGATGAATGATGAAATAAAAAATAATTTTTCAGAGAGAGCGATTGCTTGCCTGGCTGTTTGCCATGCGGCTGTAGCTATTGGTTACGTGATACGATTGGCTGCTGGTAGAATGTCTGTTGCATGCACCCAGGCAATACCGCTTCATCCTCAGGATCAATCGATCATCTCACAGAAACAGCAGCAATACCTTACTCAGGATGGTCTAGCAAATCCATACTGTGCCGTAGTCTTCCTTCTTCTCTACTACTTTGGGAATGCTGCCAGCGTATGGTGAGTCTGTCTAAATTATTTATAAATCTCCTTTGAACATTTGTACCAAGTTACTTCCACAAGGAAATCCTGAGACTATACAGAGATAAATAAAAAGCTCTGAAGTCTCATTGGGGTACCGACAAGTCTTTGGATGGATCCAGAATATATTTTCACAAGCTTATACTTAGATCACTCAGGTCCTACTGCACTAAGTGCATCCTCACGTTTTGTGTACTGCTGAGGCAAAGGTAGAGATTGAAAATGCGCCTTATAGGAAGGGATAACAATCTGGCAACAGTGTTGGCTCCCCTCGTGCCGCTAACGAGCCTCTGACTCCCATCTCATCCCATTCCGTTTATGTTGAGAGGCTCATCTTAGTCCGTGTAACGGGTGGACCTAGAAGAAGGTAAAACCACACTTAACATGAGACCTGCGATAGACCACTTCTTGCAGTTGATCCTGCTACCGTAATTCTTATCAAATATTTTCCTATTTTCCTTTTCATTTTTCATATAACACTAATCCTTACTTTACAATTGCAAATTTTGCCTGATAATGACTCTAGTAATTATATACACCTAGCAGGATCTAATGCAGACTCATTGTTATCAGTTAACAATGCTAATCACTATACATCAAACAATACAGATATATCGTATATCGCATATACACGGATACGAACTGTATCACCATGCAACATTATCCTGTATTCAACCCCAGCGATTAATATTTCGCGCGAACGACTATGCGCGCACGATTTAATCAACGTCGTTAATGTCTTGTTATCAATTAACGTTAACGACAGATAACACTGTAATTAAATACACGCAAAGCTTTACGCCAGTATCCCCTATGAATCTCGTACTAGTTAATCTGTACCTTTTTTATCTTCTACTCGATGCCTACTATTGTCTCTTGCATATACTAACTACTACGTCGCTCTAGGTATTGTCGTTGCCATACAAAATTACAAGAGCACCCGGTGTATGGAGCGTGCAAGGGAGATGGTTCGAGAGGAACCTTGTTGCCAGATATGCATGGAGTCAATGGCATTCCATCTTAGAGGGAGAAAGGTAGCGAGTCAAGGGAGAATAAGGGAGAGTAAGGAAGATGAGTGATGTTAGAGAGAGAGAGAGAGAGAGAGAAAGGATGAGAGAAGACAGGAGACATTGTACACATTTCAAAGAACCTACCCGTAGTACACACCCTGACCGTGTTTCTAACTCTTTATCGCAAAGAAACAACAAAATAGTGAGAGAAAAAGAATCAAATGCTTTTAATCGTACCAGATGATTTTGAAAATTTATATATATATATATAAATATATATATATATGTATGGTATTTAGGGTGTATATATGTGACACGTTGAATTTCGTGCATTAAATTCATCTGGTATCGTTGGACAAAAACAATCCTAAGGACAGGTGCGTCTCTCTTGCAATAATTAGCGTCTTCTCTCTATGTGTGGCAGGTGTCAGGTTTTGGTAGGGTTCTCTGGATTCCTTTATGGTCATAGGAAACGCACGTCCGTTCGCCATTATGTAAACGAGATCTCTTTGCCAATAGTCGCGATCAACATAATCTGTACCGGTAAAGAGTACCAAAATAATATAATCGCTTGACGATAACAATCTTGTATAACTGTAATAGTCCTATACTCTGTTCTCTCTCTCTTCTTTATATTCTATTCAGTATAGCTTCAGTCAACCGTATGAACCACGCAGCGAATATACAACGCGTTATATGGAAGGATCGTAAAGACGCGTTTCTATATGATCATTTTAAATGTGAGGTTAGGTCGGTTTACGCTTAACTAATCGAGTTGGAGTCTCGCTTTATGACGTAGATTGTCTTGAAAAGTATTCACTAGCGCTCGCAGCACTTTAACACCTGGAGAAATACTTTTCTGTCTGGCACAAGAAACACGTACAGTTTCCTCACAAGGTTACCTAGTAGGTTACTTCGTCCTCGCGGAGGCTGTACTATTATTCTTTATAAACGTCTCAACAGGAACAACGTCTCCGGATTGAAGTCGCTTACAAAGGTGGTTAAATAATAATTCCTTAAGATCCACTACAAGTAACCTGAATGTTTACCCGGGTCCCTCGACAATGTCTTTAAATCAATTTATCACCATAACGAGGTATAATCGTCTCGACGAAGCTTCAAACTCGTTGAACGTGTTCTGCTTGCGTGACCGTTCATCGGGTAGGGACAAGTACGTAGCGATAGGTACAACCTGTGTAAGCGATCACTTCAAGGCGAATCACTATATACGTATCGCAGCAACGCACCTGGGGTCGCGTGATTATAAGCGCTAAAGAAAGTAGCGTGATAATTTAATGGCGTTCGAGTAGCGAGTAACGTTTTTACGGGTGACTCTTTTCCTTCTTCTCCCTCGCACCTTCGCCGCTGCGATTACATTGCAAGCAAGGAAAGAAGGATAAAGCTTACGTATGCTTAACAAAGGAATCATAAGCTGGCTTAATTGTCTCGTGTGTTAATCGACATTGGAGATTCGCTTCTCGACGCTTCTACCTCACGATTAACGCCCTGTTTCTTTTCTTTTTTTTTTTCTTACGGACAAATTACCCCGGACGCGACGCCCTATGATTTACGAACTGCACTCTCCACGCTCGACGCACTCTCTGCTATTCAATTATTCGTACTATACGTACACGGCGCAACGGGTTAACCGGCAACGAGGTGTTGCTTATCCTGGAGCTCGTTAGCGTTACTTAGCCCAGGATGGCTCGTTAGCGTTTCTTAGGTTATGAGTATTCTTATGTGATATCTCGAAAACATATCTAATGTATACCTGGAAAAACTATAAGGAAATTCATAGGTAACCCATGTATACCATTGGATATTGGTTTTTACGTTAGGATCGTCCTGGACGATGGTTTCTTCTTGAACCGTGTACACCGGGATGGTGGTGAATTTATTGTTATTATTACTCCCCACGGATACCAAGCAGTGGTCTTATGGTAGCAACAAGGTGTTGCTTATCCTTGCATACCTTGTTAGAGTCACTTATGCTACCTGGCCTTCTGATATCTAAATGAGATATCTACCGTGTGTAGGTATACCAAGTGAAGTCACGGGACATTCAGGTATGCTAGGTATGGTTTCGTTTTTACTATGGAATCTAGGGTTTGCGTTCCTTGTACACGCGGTGTGTGTGTGCGCGCGCGCACACAGGCGTTTTATGTACGTGGGTGATGCGTGGTTTAACGTGCCCAACCGATGGGGATGTATAGAAAGAACGAAGGCGCGATATAACGAAGAGGAACGACAGGACAATGCATGGGAGTGCTATGGGGGCTACGTGGACCATGGCTTCTCGTGGCTTCGTGTCCGCAGGGCGCGATGTTTATCGGCTCTTTCGATGTAAATTATGGCGGTGCACTATACACTTGGTTGCACTCTACGTGGCACTGCACTGCCACTCTCGTGCGTCCTGGTGTGCAACGTCGTTGACTTGTGTTGTGCGTATGAGGTCTGGGACGCAGGAGGCAGCTCTGCTGAATCGTTACAACCTGATGTCAAACTTCTCGTTTGACAGAGACAATTGTACCTGGAGTCTTGTCAGGTAGGATTGCAGGATACAATTTGCTGTATGGAAGCAAGGGTATTCTTAGAGTTTGAATTTTGCTTGTAAATTATAAAATTCCATTACCTGTGCAGTTCGATCGTTGATCTGTTCTTGCGTCCTTTGACGATGATTTGAATACAGTATGTCATGTCTGTGAAGAAATGATTTCTCAATGACTCGTTGAAAAGGAGTGATGTCTACGCCAATGTTTTCAAGTCTGGAACTCATGGACCACGGAGGCTGAAGAGGGCACGGTGGTAGGTAGGTAGGTAGGTAGGTAGGTAGGTAGGTAGGCAGGCAAGGAGGCTGGCAGTCAGTTTCGTGTTTCCGTTTTTTCTTTTTCTCCTCACCAACACCATCACCTTCTTCTTCTCTGCCTTCTATGTCTCGGGTCGGACGTGTACCTCGAAGCTGGCCCGGGTTTCTTGGCGTCTCGGGAACAAGGAAAAAAGGATAAGTCGGAAGGAAGGCAGAGAGCTGATCCATCATCTCTCCAAGGGAGTCTTGGCCGGGGTACGATCCTTGGGGCCTTATCCCATACACCCATGCAACCAGCCGGCCACTATACCAGACAGCTTATAGAGACCCGGATCCGAGAATTCCATAGCTCGATAACTGGTTACGATAAGACCCCCTGTAACACGGTTCCACTTCTTCCTGATGAAGTCCTAGTAGACCATGCAGCCAGTGTCAACTGCAAAATACAGACCCTTAAAATACCACTGGTCCAATAGAGTTAAGAAGGATGATCCATCCTGGGAAAATTGATTGATCATGTGATACTGGAGTGAAAAAAATATTTAAAAAATGTTCTATATGAGGTATTACATCCTGCTCCAGATTTGACAGTCACCCCTCGTCCTACCTCTCTTCCCTTAACCATAACCATAAAAGGGTCCTCGTCTCCTCCAGAGGCTCGAAAAGGATGCTGGGGAGAATTGTGAAAGATCGAAGTGAGGGACGTGGGGCGGCATAACGACTCGCTAACTAACAAAACAAACACGAAGTGGCTAGTACCTCTCTCATCTCGTTGATTATGTACCCCGGGGCTCAACCTGTACGCCGCACTGTGGGGTTGCTTCTTCCAGGCTTGTCTTCTTGCTGCCAAGCACGCCAGAAACTCCTCACAGACCCCATTATAGATCCCGATGAAAGATCAAGTCTTTGCGAACAACCAGCAGCCATCGTCGCGAAGCTTCTATGCCTACATGTGGTACGAGTAATTTGACTAGAAGTCACGTAAAGAAAAGAAATAGAAAAATTTCAAATGAAACATAACCTCCATATACTCGTTCCAGCAAAACGTCAGTGCTACGAGTGTACAGTCCTTCCAATGCTTCGCGCTGTGACTCGTATTCATATTGTAGGTTATCTTTTACGTATATTCAATTGGCCACGTAGTTCTCTTGGCCACTTCTTTCTTCTTCTCTGTATATATATTGGTCTGTCTCTGTCTCTCTGCTGGATTCCCTTTTTATCTTTCGTCAATGAAATCGGAGAAGAAACACTCGTGTCTTGTCCGACGATTTATAATAAGGTTTCCGGTGATGTGGTTTACCACGAAATCGAGACTCTTCGGTACGGCGTGACATTAATGTATACTTACGTATACGAGAGACATAGTATAATTGTGGTGGAATATTAATTACACTGATTAATTATCTCCTGGGACAGTTACTGCATACGTGGAGTAGTAACGGTTTTATTGGGTTCCAGGAAAAGGGGATCGTGCGTGATTTTAACCGATCGAATTATAGTGGATTAATAATAACGACGATTCACGTTCGCAGAAGGGGACGTTACCGACCGTGTAATCGAACGATCTTCTGGTTTCCCTTTTGCTGTTTACAAATCCAGAACGCCGTGGCTGCAGCCTCGGGAATGCTTTACAACGAGCTTTACGATCAGGGTGCGGTGATTAAGCCGCGGAAACGGCTGCAGGCCGATGCGGATTCGTTTTATTTCCGTGAATCGGTTCGGGTTACGAGACTCGCAAGGAAAATGGCTGCCTCGAGGTTACTTTCTTATAACGCGATTCCACCTACAGGATGTTGCTGTATGTTATACGATCGGTTTGGAGTTTCATTTCAGACAATATTATACGTAGTTATATTACGGGGAATCTAGGGTAGCGGAATTTTTTTCTATATTTCCCATGGGGTATATTAATTCACGAGGATGATTCGACCGTAGATACTTAAAAACATACATGCAGTCCTGGCCATCTTCGTTCCACTTGTCCTTACGTATACTAGTCCTCGTTCTTTTTCGTTGGTCTAGTCTCTTTGTTTTTCTTGTTCCTCCTTCAATTTTCTTCCTTCTTTCTTCGCACAGCGTCACCTCTCCTTGGAAACCATAACGAGTTATGGACATTTTATGGTGGTCCTTGGACGAGAACCAGGAGTCTAACCCTGTGGGAGATCGACGCTGGACGTAAATTCTACATAATAATTGATTACGCGTAGTGGCTCACATATTCCTATGGAAATCATCTTGTGTTTTATGGGTTTCCAGCTGAGACCTCCTACTGCGTTCTTGATGGACGTCACCGCGTGATAACGTATTACCCCATAAACAATTGCGATGGTCATTCTCGAATTATCAAATCTTTTTTCATACTCTTCTATACCTGTAGATACATATATATTAGATTAGATCATTGGATTCTGATATCTAATGGGGTTGTCAGTTTTTTTCTATCTAGCAAGAACCTCCCTCCCGGATAAGCAAGCTTAAGGGGCGCCTCTATGATTATTTAACCAATGGTTAAAATGGGCCCCGTGACAAGGTGACAGGATAATAAACACGCATTAGCGAGAAACTATAAAAATATTATGGGTCCTAGAATAGCATGCCCTCCCACCATACACAGTAAACTCGTATCACTTGGAATATTACCAGCAGTCACAGTCAGTATACAGCCTAGTACATAATACTGGCATAAATGAATATATAAGCTGATAATAAAAATTCCAGCTTTTTTTATTAGAATTTTCGTAATTTTCAAAATTGTTGTTTACCATAAATTGTCCAACGCGCTCTTATGGGAATTCTGTGTGCATAGATCCTTATGTAGTTTTTGTACGCGTTTAACGTATCACGTAAGCGTAATGCAGATTTCTTCTGGCAAGGAACAGACTCCTATTGCATCCATCCAGTTATCAGCTCCTGGAAATCAGAATCTGTGGTACCCTTGTCGGATACCAGTGGGTAGTAATTTTTCTACATGCTTTTTCCTACCTTTTATCATGTACGTAGAATTTTTTTACTATCCTCCCCTTCACGCCAGTGAAATCCAGCACGAACCCCTTCTCCGTCAGCTGTTTATACAGGGAGCCCAGCCACGTATTTAATTAGAGCTAATAATTTACAGGCAGCCCTGGGTATAGCTATAATCATCCGTACATGTATGGTTAGTGCCTAAAACATCATAAACATACTATATTCAATTCTTCAGTGTTGTGCATACACGCTGTAGGCATGGTCTCATTGAAATTCCTATGAAACTTCCTCTTATGCCTTTTTCATATTATTTTTTCTTCTCCTCGTTCAAGATAAATCGTCGAAGGCTGCACAACGAGAACTCTGTAATAAATCTAGCGTATCAGTCTTATAAACACGGTAAGATTTAGTGCGCCGAAAATTCTATGTAATCAATTCCCAGGACGCCTTCGTCGATCCAGTCATTGCTATTCAGTCTATTGTTAGTAGATACTAAAAGAATTTTTAAATATCCCGCCAGTGCGCGTTAGTCGCGACGCGTCGCCTTACGCTGATCGAACGATCATCATTAAACGGTATAAGATATCATCGCGTGTATATAATTACGTAAATCCGAGCGTTCTCGTGCTCGTAATTTCTCTAAGACGCTTCTGGCGTCTGGCTGTGTATTTTTACGGAAGTTACTCGCCTAAACAGAGACACGACCCAATGTAAGGGCCCGACGGAAACATAGCGCGGCTGCCACAGCGAAAGATGGGGGAGAGAAAAGTTTGAAGAAAAAAAGAAGATGGAAACAGAGCGACCAGAATGAAATATATCGCGTCGATTGACTAACGGACTTACGAGCGAATTAATTGCTCCCAGGGTACGGACCACCCGCGATATATAACCCATGAAATATTTTTTTTTCTTCTTCATTCCTTCGCGTACTATTCTATAATTGTGTGTTTGTCCGCCATGTTTCTTACTAGCCATCCTTACAACATCGAGGACTCCTTCTTGTCATGCACCCGCCTCCCTTCCAACGCCTTGCTACCAGTTCTCTTCTCTCGTCTTATGCTCTACGTACGCTTAGGTTTACCACTGCCATTTGTATTCGTACGCAACGAGCGACAAACACAACACGTGCCACGTAAATTCACCAGATAAACCTGCAACGCTTGCTTTCATTTATACGCCACGTCTTCGCCGTGCTCTTACGATACGCTTGCAATCACAGTGGACGATTAATTCCCTTTGCCAACTACGACAAATCGTCGGGTATCCTTTTACATACTGTCTTTATGCGGTTCCACTCTTTGTTCTTGTCTCGGTTTAATCCATCCGCGACTCTCTGCCGCGCTTTATCCCGGAACGAGATCTTGGTGTATATACGTATGTTGCCACAGACTCTTTCTACGTTTGACACGGTTTGCTCGGTTCCTTACTCCTCTTGCAAAGGCCCCACCGGCACTGTGATTTATTGAGGGTGACCACCATCGCGTCACGCTTATGCTTACTACGAATTAAATGCAGATGTTCAACTTCTCCTTGTCACTCTCTTGTCTGCTCTGTTTTTGACGGCTGCTTATGGAAAATCTGGGAAATTGTGCTTCCTGGGTGACAACAAGTCTCTCTGGGTGGACACGTCTGTCTGGGACATTTCCTGTTTCATGATTTTTAGTGACATTTCACTTGGAACGTTTTTCTTATCGGTTTTCACTATGAGGTGGATGAAAATGACGCTGGTCAATTTTTCTTGCAGATTTGTATACATTCTGAAATATGGTATTTAATGATGGCAAGTTATATTGAGACGGTGTATGATTTTCTTGTAATTCACGGGATCATATTTACCCATTTTTTCCTTTCTTTTGGTTATTCCATGCACCAATCTGGTCCAGGCATTGGTTGCGTGTACGTGGATGCACATGGCTTAACAATCTCAGTATATTACAGCGCAGTATGGCTGGCAGTGATTTCGGAGTATAATTATTAATTACAGCTTGGCAATAATGCCAGATCGGCTCTGGAGATACATCGGTTCTCGTTAGTCCAGTTCCGAGAAAGCAAGCCAGTTGTAAGGTCGCACCTTCACTCCGTGAATCTTCATGGAATCTTTTGTAAATATATATATGTATATATATTTCTAGCAAGTACTCTGATTCGTCGAACCTTAAAAAAAAAGGTTAATTAATTAACGCATACAGTTAATAAAAAGATACTTACGTCCCTGATCAGAGTGTCATTATAATTCTTCCACTGTCAACTCACATCCATGCTTCATTCATTGGTTCATCAATACGTATTATAATTCTATACCTACAGGTACAGTCTGATACTGAAATATCTCAATCTGTAACCTTACATATATCTTATCCATATAAATACGTTATCCACCGTTTCTTCAATGTACTGTACATACGAATATCTGAGGCGTGAACGGGTCAATTCAGTGGAAGCTTCTCCGCGTTTACTTTACACTCAAGGGAGTCGTAGCGAAGCAGTCGAGATTGTTTGACTTTTCCCTATTTGACGAGACGACAATCCAGTAGCCATGTTTTCTTTGCCATTGACTCTCTCGGTTCTTGGTACTTCCCTTAGTAATGATACTCGAAGCTGCAAGGTGCGTCTTGAGCATAGTACACAGTAAAAGAATTGGTATGTCAGTTAGTATAGAAAATGGTAACTCACGCTTGGGTTTAATGACTTTGAACATTGAAGTCGAGATGGACTGAATGACTTAGCGATTCAAGATCTGGATATATATTCGGTGGAGAAACTACGCTTCCTTGTCTTCGCTCTTCAGTCCTGAGGTCGATGTAAAGTCTGTATATGGTGGTGACTTTTTTTTATAACTCTTAACGAGTTTGATGGACGACCATGGACAAATTGTTAATCGCCTTTTTCTCTTCGACACGTACTTTTCTCTTTTGCGCACGCATGACTTTTGGTAACGAGTTGATTGGTCAGCGGAGTGGCGTGTAATGATTGTATGCATAAATGATGACGATGGTTACAGTCATACAATATTGGAATTTATAACCGAAGTTATACACGTATATGAATAAAGACTGTTTATTCAGACAATATCCTTCCACAGGCTTCATTTCTTTCCTTGTTGCATGTTAGCTATTAGCTCTGGCAGTTGTCCAGGGACACGTAAAGAAATCCAATTAGGCTTCTATTTCCTGGTAGTATTATCTAGTAAATTGATTTCAGCTTAAAAATGAAAGTAACTATTGGAAACGTTACTACGAAGGTGTAGAGAAGCCGACCCATAAAAGGTTCGCTCTCGACCTGGTATCCCCGGCTACTATACACGTGTATTATATGCACTGACTAGCTTACCAACTTTATACAGGTATTACGTATTTGTTGACAGATCCCAACATTGTGTCTGAATCGATTATCGATCATATATGTGGATCGGTCATAAAGATCGACTGACTTTTCTCCGAGTCACTCCTATATATGTCGTTCCCATGATCAATATTTAACATTAAGCTTTCTCTCAATGCACGGCTCAATTTTCAAGTCGCATTATATGTATATTCTCGTGTCTCTCATTGAGCAATCAGGTTCTATTCCTCGTATAGTTGAATGCCATATGTGATTCAGGTATGCATTATACCTGTTCCCTGGTTCTTTATATACCCATAGAGAAATTTGCATGGAACCAAAGGCATATAACAGGGTCGCATTATTCGGCCATTCCAGAAGGTGTTAGCGGCTCGTTAGAGAGATCCAAAAACGACTCTGCAAATACGTCAGAGGAGAGTAAGAGAAGATCACTCCGACAAGATGCTTATATAAGGTTTTGTATATCAGGATACCTTAAGGATGCTGGAGAGAGCTGTATATGCACGTGTGAAGGATATGAGTGCGCCACTCCATTCATCACCATGGAGCAAGATTCGCGCGGCAAGTTTTTGCGCTTTCTGCATCAGCACAAAGAGAACAGGAGCATCAGCATCGCCACTCGGTGATGGGAAAAACGATTCTTGTCACTTAACCTCCCATTCCATCGTCACCAAGTCCGTTCTTCCTCCACCTCCTCATCCTGCTCGTGCACCCCGTCATCGAACTGGCTAATAGAGACGTAAAAGCCGTTCAATGATACGAACCAGTCCACTTCGTCTGGGACACGTTACTTACCTCGTATAGGAACATTTTTACATCGAACGACTTTTACCTCCAATGGAAAACGTGTTTTCTGTGACTTCGTAGTCGTGAATTTCATGAGATTCAAACTCGCAAGCCGGAACTTTTAGGTTATGATCTACGTTGGATAACAATCAGGATTTGTCTGTAATAAAGGTAGAGTGAAGCAAAAAGAAAAAATAAGGTTCTTGTTGGCTTACATTGAAAAATATCGATCGAGAAGTATAATATAGGTACTTGTAACTTATCGCGTACTCTGACGATCCATCTGAAATACCTTAGACCTTCCTTACAAGTAACCGCCTGCATCCCTTGGTACAATTTCTTCTCATGCCGCCAGCACGATACGAGATGCATTTCTTTTTGTAAATTCAAATTCACGTCCCAGTTACGTATACACGCTGGTCTAGACGTACCAAAGAATCTTATTCCATTCTGGAAGACGCCTCCTTCGTAAAATCAGTTCTTGTCTTTTGTCCGTGAGGTTAACGCGCGTGCGTATGAATTATTCAGGTGCATCTGGAAAGTGAACTGGCACAGACGCGTGCGCACCGAGCACGCATTGAGCATACGTAAACGCGTCTCGTTTTCGCGTTAGCAAGTTGCGCGTTACGATGTCGATGTTTTTGCTGCTCTGCGAAATAGTTTATAGTAGATTTACCGAGAAACGAGTAATACCGACTCTAGTACGTAGGTTAGGATTTGTACCAATAACGGCGCACAGTCCGATGGGCATACGCACTAATCATTGGTGCAGACAGTGTGGACGATGCGCAGTAGCATTGCGCAGTAGCGCCTAGACACAAGAAACACTAGACACCGAGTGGTATGAGGGTTGAGTAAACGCGCGTTCTTGGCCAGCAGTAAACGTCATTAGTTTGTTTTATGACAGTGTTAACAAGTTGCTGGCTGTACCAGGCTTGGATCGCTCCAATGAGAACGGGGCTCGCTGCCAGGTTCGTTAAATCCTGTAGGAAGACGTGCGTGAATATTCACGGGATCGAGACGGGATCGTATTCTGTGTCAGACGAAAGAGGTTAGGACGCTGCGTTCGAGGGATTTTTAAAGCTTCGAACACTACTGGGATATATTTAGAACGGATTTGGAACAGTTTACAATTTGATTCTACCAGTATACTGCATTGGGAACGATGGCTTATCTCTGTGGAGTGGTAAAGCATCTTTTTTTTTTTAGTTAAAGCAGGGATGATTATTCGTCTGGCATCGGCTGTATGGGACGGTGCTTCACTGTTTGAAAAGTCCCGCCGTTTATTCCCTTCATCGTTTATCATCTAACCTCTGTCTCGGCATGTGGCTGGTTCAGGAGTGGAAATACACGGAATGAGAAACCGGGTCTAATGGCTTCTCCTGGTTGCAGGTAGCTGGGGAACCTGTTCTACCTATCACAATAGTCAAAAGTCAAATGCATGAGTCTCCTGGAACATCGACCCTCTGCTGTACTTTCACGGTGACGGGCGTTCGGTATTTACCACCGATTATACAACGGGGAGACCTTATATTGACGCTCCTCCACCTCCTTCCAGCCTACCTCATAGAAAGTAGGTCTAGTGGATAAAAAAGGTACCAGTGTCCTTGAGTAGGTTGAAAATAAGAAATTAATCATAAACGTCTGGAAATTCTGTAAAGCTGTAGAAACGCTCATTCCTCGCATTCTTGTCTCTTAATAGAGATAGAAGTAAATTATCTGCAATGACTATACTTTCTTGGATCTGTACTATATCGTTTTATATTATGTTTCTTGTAGGTAAAATCTATTTGCACTTTTAAACTATGGAGAGTCGTGCAAATCGCTTTGCGAACCTTTCAAAGTCAGAAGTTACCAAGCGATACGACTGCTGCGATTACTCGAACCGCAAGCCACAGCCGCAAGTTCGATGCCAAAGGAGTTTATTGCACGGTTGTATATTGCAAAATGGCGGGGAATAAACAAGGCTGGACTCGTGTACGTGACCTGGTGTAAACGTTTCTTTAGCCGAGAACCTGATCTTCTGGTAGCCCTGTTCCCGTTGTTCAAAAAAACGGATGCTTTAGACACGCTTCCCCGATGCGTGCAGGTGTTTCTGTGTTTCGGACCTCAAATAGGTAATTTTCATTGGCACGACGAGAGAAAAGCTTCTGCTCTATTGAATGGACGGAGCAGTTTTTTTTAGGAGTCTGCACATATCGTTAAAGACAGCTTTGATGTTGCGGGCAGTATCTGGTAACAGTAAATGGTGGAAGTAGGTAAAACCGTAACAGGAATCCTGAGAAGTCTATAAATACAAGAAATCAGCTGCAGGTTAGGTTATGATTTTTGTAATAATTATTTTAAAAAAATCAAATTCACGCAATAACAGAATTCGAATATTCTCACGAAACGAAAAATAATCTTCTCCCTAGTTTGTCGACGAGATCCAAACGAGCCTGTCGGATTAACGTTCAAAAAGACATGTTCAAGAGCCAAGCGTGTGTACCGGGAGTAGAGCAAGATAAAGAGAGGGATTGACGGAATACCGATCCGTGTGGAGTAAAAATAAAACCCAATGGACCACCGTGGATGCTGTCAATCACATTGATGAGATTGGATTTATTTCTTCTTTTTTCTTCTATCTCATTCTATCTTGGTTCTTAACTTTTTACCAACGATCTGACGCAACGCCACCACGCAAACACTTTGTACGTATCTAGGATCAATTTGATTGGATACGCGACACATTTCTTGGTCCCTGATTCCACATCAATCCCCCCCAGGTCCATGGGTACCATGAGTAGAAGCTGTCAAATCCTCTATATAATTCTAATCATAGACCCAACCGGATGCTTGGAAGATCTTATAATATTATACCTTGCCTTAAAATTTGTACTACCGTCTCAATAGACTTTTAATGTGGATTCAAGAAATTTACGTCTACTTGAACTAATAACGTTACCCCCAAAATTGCCAGTCTTAATACTCGGTATTAAATTTGATTCTCAAAACCAACCTTTTCTTATACTCACAGCCAATCTATAACTACAAGACAGAAATCATATACGTTAGGCATCCTCTGTATACATTACACATGACCAACGGTCCATCTCACATCTGCAGAAAGCATGAATCTCGAACCTTTGACCTGACGTTCATATGTGAACGAGCATCCATAGCCATGTGTTATCACACGAGGATACGTCAACATTAACCAGGTCACAATCTATCATATTTAAATAACGCTCTCTGCCTTGAGATTTCAGAAATACTTTTTCTTAACCCCTCCGTTTTTTTTTCTTTTACAGTTTTTAATTTCCCCTCTCCACGTCCTCTCCAAGACACTGTACACGTTTCCAGAACTGTTTCCTTTTCAAAAGCATACGGCTTAACCTATCAACGGGGTCTTAGACCGAAACGGCACGTCCCTGGACATGCTACCAGGAGTGTACCAGGAATATAAGAGCAACAAGGCATTCTACAGTGCGAATAAGTGCCAGTGGGAGTTGTATTATATATACGTATATACGTACATACGTCCCTTTGAAATTCTTAAGAGCTACAAGCCGATACTTAACAAATGAAAGAGGCGGCTGGCAAGTTTGCGCCTCGTTTGACCTCCTCATTGCTTTTCGATCTCTTCCAAGACTCACGTGATTAATTAGTTTGCCAGGTTCACTACAGTCTTTACCAGTCTCGGCTTCTATATGCTTTCTATACATACAGTGTATATCGATACGTATGTAGTCTCACTACTACCGTGCTGTATGAGATATTGAAACAGCAGTCGTACACTTTGCAAGAATCGAAGAACACGGTCGATCTTTAACCATCGTAGGATCATTGTTCATCCTGCCACTCGGACAGTGATTCTCAGTACTACGTTAAACGTCGAGTAAATGTATTTTATAAAGATACTTTTCTTCACCATAGAGAAATTATTGAAAACGCATATTTTGTATTTCCAGGTGGGTCGTCGTATGTGCCTGGTGGTGCATCGTTGCAAGAAGATGGACGAAATCTGCTGCTCGAAATAATAAGGAGGAAGGATTCGGACTTCAACAAGGATTCTCAACCGTCGGGGCTGTCGCTGCATGGGGATTGCCTGCAGCGCACACCATAGCCGTTCTTGTTACAAGGGACGTGGACGCCGACGAGTTGACCGGTGAGGTTACCAGTCAGGCTCATTTAATTGCTGTTAATTAATTAACAGCTAATCGTTATAGGAAACACGAAAAATTTACGTCGATCACGCTGGATACACAAGCAACGTGCAGACTGAATAACTGTTCCAGGTGTCCATTGTGTCATGATCATTCATTCGTGACTGTGCACCTTGAATTTTTTTCATCTTCACCTCAAAACCACACGTGCACCTAACGCTAATTAATTATGGACTCGGTTAAAAAGCACCGATGGTTAATTTACCAGTGTCTACGCGTCTTATGCATGGCATTTATTGCCCCATACACGCGACTTGGTCTACGCATGGCAAAAGCTAATTTCTACCCTGTATATATTTAGGATCTTGTCAGTCCTATTTATAATCACCGTACATAATTATACACTGCGTACCATTAATTGTAAACTCTCGTTACCACTCGTCACGGCGAAGACGATCAATCACAAGAATACGTGCAGGATCCAATTAGCCAAATGAAAAATGTCAACTGGATTTTCAGTCTCCACTACACTGCTGCTATTTGGAAGACAAGTCTCGTTCAATAGAGTCCCAAGGTACAATTTGCATAATATTACTGCCCGTAGTTAATCCACCACGCAAGTCCCCGGCGGGGGCCTAGGCGATCGTAGCGTCTTTCAGTGAAGAAAAAAAGAGTTTCAATAATTAACGACATAACGCATTGCCATCCTTCTCTTCGCAGTACAAGAAACAGCTCGAAGATAGTCGCGTGTCCAACTATACTATACCGTGACGAAATTCCATCAATCGGTATCGTTATTGTCGTTATATCATTAATACCATGATTATCGTCATTCCTATTGACCCAACGAATAGTTCCAGCAAAGTGGCGCAATTGACGCCTACGGTGAAATTGAACAGGCATAGCAGAGTTTCGAGTGTTTGGCCACGCTTTGACAGCTTCGGTATCGAGTGACGGCTATCACGGATAAGATAACAATTCGACGGGTATATAACTGGCTTTAAATGACTCCCAGGAGCGTATGCAGTAGACAGGTATTAGGGGGGGTCCATACGGGGTACCTTATGCGTGTGGATACTGCATAGAGGTGCCTTGACGTTTTTTTTTTTTTTTCCTTCGTCACGTGTGGACTTCAGTGACGCGATAATCACCTCTATAGATATATCATTCGATACGTGGTAGCGTGTAATTATAAAATGTGCGGGCGAGTATATGGGAACGTTGATGGTGAAACAGGGGGGAGGGGAGTGGGGGGCACAGTTGGGGCCCCATCGTGCTTTTGCAGCCACGCCTCGTTATACTGCCTGTTTTATGGGTCCAAGGCATTGGCGTAGCTACTCAGGCTGACCCAACCCTGTACGTAGATGTACTTGTATTTTATTTTTATTTCTTTTCCTCTTCTTCTTCAGTTTCCTACATTGAAGTCCGCAAAAGGGTACCGGCCAACCTAGGTACAAGAGATTCGAGTCGATACAGAGGATGATTGGGATTGATCTTGGTGTACGCAGTGTTCAGAATAGGATCTGATTGTGAGCGACTTGGACGAGACTCGCGCCAGGTCGGAGTTATGTCTGCGCACTATTAGTTGCGTGGGGTCTGACATGGTATTGTCTGAGTATGTTAATGTATCAGACTTCCGTGCATTAGCTGTACGTGTATGGTCTTTGTGGGACTTGAGAGGAATTTTTGAAAATTTGTTTTGACTCCTTGGCAGTCATTGTAATTAGCGAGCTTAGCTTGTTCTAAGGAACTAATTAGACATGGGATAAATCATAGTCGAGATATTGTCTAGTCACGTTTCCTTGGTTGATCTATCTTAACAGCGAGATACTATACCGGGGGTAATGGATTGTAGCTGTTAGAACAATGCTATAATTATTGCGAGCAGCACACGTTAATTTAATTAATTAACCATTACGACCTGACTATAACAATATTTCATTCTGGCTTTTATACTTAGACTCATTGAACGTAACGGGTAATGCCTTTGTCTTCTTACGTTTATATTGTACACTGTACTTGACTTGTGTACAGTACAGTGCGGAAATTGTAGTGAAGTATTTACCGACCTGTCGGTAACGAAGTACCAGAACTTTAAGGTTAGAAGACCGTTCTCTTATCTGTTCTGTGTTCGAACGCGGGAGAACCGAATCACTCAGTTTAGCGGGAAAGTCTCCAGTCAGTTTGAAATAAAATAAAGTGCGAACCCATGGGATCGTGAGGTCATTTATCGGCGGAGTTCAGATTGTCAAGCGTAGACGAATGTCGCCTTATGGGTAGGACGACGAGGAGACGTCGAGACGACTAGGGATTAAATGACGCAGAGACGATAAAACGAAGACGCAGAAGAACCGTACTCGGTATAACCTTAGATACAACGTAACACAATGTCCATCCTTTACTAGCGTGACGACTGTACGCATCTTAGAAAAGAGCTGCGCCATCCTCTCGTACCTCGTGGATACGACCTAGCCTAACCTAACCTAACCTAACCTAACCTGTAGTTCGCAAAGCAGCCTCGACCTAACCAGACTACTTTATGCTAATACGATGCCCCATGTTTATGCTCCCGATAACTTAGGCTCCAAGCCGGTCAGGTTAGGTTAGATTAGCATCTCTGAATTAAACAGCAACTCCCTATCCACTTTTCTTTCATTCCTTCCTTGCACTTATCTACGTCTTTGTCTTGCGAGTATTCACGGAGGAGCCCAGCCGCTCGTTATTACCAGACTTTTGGGCCCGAGTTTTGCATCGTGACTGGATTGTAGGGAAGATGGCGTCTGCCATTATTGAAGAAGGAACTTCCGGTCTGGATGTTTGGTGAATTTTCATATTAATCTGGTTTGCAGATTTCGACGTGTACTTTGATCTGGTGGCTTTATCAATGTCACGCGGTTAAGATGAGCCCAATTAGGAGATAATTGACGCAGGTCAAGGGTCAACGTTATCCTCTGTGCTTGACGAGTGGAGAATATTGTGTATGTGTCAGTAGAGAGATTCTAGTCTTGTAATCTTTTGACCGTGAAGAGTGGGTAACGAAGAGAGCCTTATCCCTGGTATAGTTATCCCAAGGGATCTCTTCTCGTGGGTAGAGCAAATGGTTGTTGGGTATAGTTCGTACTGTTGTAGCACTGGTCGACTGCTATTCTCTTATACTACGGCGCATATACAGACTCCTTCTTGCAGAACGTAACAATAACGCGGCGAAGGCAACAACATAAACGAACGTCTCACGACGCCACGGCCGCAAGCCGCATTCCACGGGGCATCCAAGTTCATCTTGAAGTTTTTGAGGATGCCGCTGGATGCTGCTATTTGCATGGACCTTTTTTTGCCCTTTATCTCGTGTGTTAGGTAGGCGATTGAAAAGTCTCATTGATAACCACGTCGTTTACTGTTCTTGCACGTTGTATTTGTTGAAATCATTTTTCCTGGCATTCAAATGGTCTCCGAGCCTGGCGGTTATGTAGTTGCGCATGCGCAGCACTCGTCGTTCAGGATACTTCGTTTACGAGTTTAATTAAAATTGAATTTCAGGACGTTTTTCATGCTAGCGGAATTTTATTAATATTGTTTTCGATTAACGATCGAATTATCGAAATCTTGAGGAAATTTTCTATCACGTTGAATTCTAAACTGTAAATGACTTTAGTATTCCAATTCCTACAAGGTTCCTCAGTGGCGGCGCTGTAGGCTCGACTTGAGATTTGCATAGTGTACGGTCGGCCCTTTCGTGTATCCTGTCTTTGTGAAATTTATCTCTTTTTATACTTCGGCAAACCTAAAGCGAATCCTTCACTCTGCGCTCGGGGTGTGCTCGATTAATTAGGTAACTTCCTCGAGGCGTACGTTTATATTGGCCCGTGACTTAACCTCCAAGACAACGAATACCCCAAAGCCGAACACGAGGACTCCGCGGCTATCCTGGGACTTAAACGAGACAGCCGGCTCTCTTTGTTCGTCCTCGACTTTCCAAGCCTGCATATGGATTAGCAGTGGCTCCAGCACCGAGCAAAAAGGCCACCAACGTTCCGATGCTCAGCGACTGCATAAAGGAGGTTTCTAGGAATATTCACTAACTTTTCTAACGAATCACAATAGCCGACCGTAAAAAAGGCGAATTTACAACGTGAATACCACTCAGAGGTCTGTCATACCATATAGTTGTCACATACTTTGGTATTATAGAAATTGTATTTCGTAAAATCAATTTAATTCACTTTTCTTTAGCCAGATCTGTCGCGTCCACATCGAGTGGACTTAGAGTGACATAATTTTTTTGGAATTCTCCTACCTATTGGATTTACCGAAAAATTCTTCGTAAGCCTGAAATTCTATAAAAGTAAGACGAAGAAGAAAACTGTCTTCTCCTTCTAGACCGTATCTCGATCGTCCCGTGTAATCCGTGCTTAAGCAAAAGGCAAAAGTGGTTCTTCTTGGTCCTAGCTACGGACAGTGACAAGCTGCAGAGCGGGTCCCAAGGTATTTGCATTGAATGTCGCATCCTACCGAGGTTGGCTAAGGCGGCGTTGTATGGGGAACGTATGGTGCCGTCCACCCTCGTATCTACGTACGGATAAATCCGAACAGTTTCTCAGCTTCACAATCCATGAAAACTCGCCAACAAATTGATTATCCTGCTACGATTATAATTTCCTACAGACACAAACGTACGTATGGGATAAACGTGATTTCTCGGCAATTAGCCAAGAATTGTTTATCTTTTATTCAATCTATTTAACACGTAATTTAATTTTCTTCTGTCATCTCTTGTGCGTATGCACGTCGAACAATATAGTTATATTTCGTTATAGATTCTGAAAGGAGACTCGACGCTATTTTTTTTACGTGAAACTTAAAAAGCCTCCTCATTCTTCCTCGAGGAACTCGCAGAGATAGACGATGGGAGAAAATGAGAAGCAATTTAGATGGGACCGTGCCGATAACTGGGACCCCAAGTACACGTAGTTCTCGTCGTGCCCACTTGGCGCTCCTATCTCTGACCACTACTCATGCTTTGTGAACGAGATGGCTACGAGTAGATAGCATGGGGCCACCATAGACCAATTTATCGAGACGGTTCATCGTTACGTGTACCTTCTGGGGACCAATCGCCATACCGAAAGCACTGCTTTATAACGTATATGAATGGCCACTGCATATACATAGTACTGGCCCATTAGCTCAGGCCCACTCTCGTTCCGTAAAGAAAACACTGTTGTTCGATAGACTCTCGAGCAAAGCAATTCCAAACCCGGTCCACTTCCACTAATCGGAATTTAAGATTGTCAATTCACATAATTCTTATTTTATAGCAATCTTATGACTGTAGTAACACTTTTTTTCAACGTGGACAGAAATTTAATGAATTATAAATACCAAAAGTGTCGACCTTTTAACTGTACATTTAACTTGTCTCTTTGAATTACCCATGTACGTTATACGTTTCTCTTTTTATCTTATTCTTCCTCGTTATTCTCTTTTGTATCTACTCTCTAATCACGTAGTAAACTCAACTCCATACGAATCAATGGAAACGGTCCTGTCTTATGCGCGTATCTCTCTGTGGCATCATCCACGTGAAGTTCAATGACGCTTTGCTCGGGCGTCGATTCGATGCGTATCAATTGGATCTCCCTGTTGAACGTATCAAATCCTTTTTATTACTTTTGCTTAATCTTGTTTTTGTTAACAACTTCACAACGTTTACACTCTTGGCTCAGGGAGAATCAATGTAATCTTCGACTTCGTATACTTTTATTAACATTCTTATGCGGTATGACGATCTTATATATAATTCCTGTCGGGAGGAGATTGTCAAGCTTTTTTCCTCTTTTTTTTTTGGTTTCTACGTAAACCAGGACATCGAGGCTTGTATCGTGTTTACTCAATGATTAGATTGCCCGACGTGTACCCGCCGTCAATCTGTCAGTACGTCAATCATTTTTTTTTTACTTTACTCTCCCTTGACAAACTGACAGCTGGCTGAAGTTTTATCTAACAAGGGAAGAGGTCACACTCATTGATTGTCGATCGAACTCTTCGATAAAACCCAATAGCTTATTACATACAAAATTCACGTGGCCGCGCCACTACGTATACTGTCATACCTGTCACAGTCAATAATTCGATGAAACAAGACCGAAGAAATTCTTTAATTAAATTCATTGGGTCCATCGATCCAACAGCAATTAGTCTTTCAATTATAAATTCATTTCTCAGCATTGCTTTATTCACTTTTTGTTTCTCTATTCTCTCTACGCCCCAACAGGAATCTCATTTAATTCCACTCTCGTGTTCTTTATCGTCCCGAGTCTTTTCACCAGGGTACAATTAACCTCACTTCGGCAATGTATAACCACTCGTACCTATATAAGCAAATATGTATCACGCGCTATATATCTATATACAGGTACAAGCAATTACACTGAACAGACTACAGTTAACGGTTTGACTAAGTTAAACGACGCCACTCACGATATTGTCGCACGTCGTCCAATTTGACAGGACCAATTTGTCGCCATTGTTCCGCCGTCATTATCCACCATACTTCAGCGCTACGAAGGTCAGGATACTCGATTAACACTTTGACACGTTGTTGCCAATAAAAGGAAAATGAAAACGGACTACAGATTAGTTATTGGCAAAGGATACACGTATACGACTATAAAATGTCTCGACCAGCTGGACAAAACTGAATCCAGGTCAGGACGCCATTTAACTCTTTAAATGTTTACTCCAACTGGAATGTGGTTCCTTCTTCTTTTCCAAGTGCATCAACGTGAGTTCCAGCATACCGGATCACCAGGTCGAGAATGTTACCAACCACGTCGTCCTGGCAGGACGAAGAAGAAGAAGAAACGAAGTATCCCCCTGGGATCGTAGCTGTCGCGTGCCGAATTCTTTTTATCTTCTGACAAAATGGCGACGAGATCGAAAACGTCACGTGACTCAAGAAACACGAAACAAACGTTCCCGTCGGCAAGGCTGATCCTGCGAAGTTCGAAGAGCGTTTTTAGATTTCGACAATTAACAATTAATTAAGTATTACAAACTTTATTAGCATCAGTGACACCAGCCCGTTAACGCTGGCATAGTGATTTTGCTATATACATTAATTAATCGATTGCCTTACACCAGCAATGATTCATGACGGACCATGTGTGGCTGCGTATATATAAACGTCCATGTGATATAATTACACGTGGCACTTGACAGAAAAAATGGTAAACCGGTAGAAAAACGAAGAGATGTTTCTTCCCCCATGCCCATAAGGGAGGCTTATTGGTAAACCGGATGAGAAATTTGTTCGGCTAAAGCGCATGCGTGTAATATATATGTATATTCGCTTGTATATAATATCGTAAGCTGATTATACTCATTGCAAGGGAAAAGAGTGTCAGAGTATACAAGGGTAGTTATATGCGTGTCATAAAGTTATTTGTGTATACATATAAGCAGAGATATAAGACTGATTTATACGCGCATAGATGCTCGAGGACGTACTGAAGTGAAATGAAAACTCTAAGGTTTTTGCGCGTCCCAGCAAGACAATTACGGTTAATTAAGAACGGCAGGCTCTAAACGGCTCAAACACGAGAGCCACCGTAACGAGTTAACCAGCCATTCTTTAGATTATTTATTCTATTTTTATTTATTTTATTTTTCTTTCACCTCATTCACGTCCCTCTCCGACCAACAAGAAGACAGAAACCCATAGCGTTAATTTATTCTAGTTTGTTCGTTAGGATGTAGATAAAAAATGCGGACTAGGTGACAGAATCGTTTTTAATCGTACAATAGCGCGTCAAAGAGTAAGCAGTACGACGACGTACGCCAAGATGTCGCGTGCCGCGCGACAACGCGTTATAACCACGGCGCCACAAGTTTTTGTCACCGCGTATGCGATAGGGGGGAAAGGGGCTTCCCTTCCCCGACGGGCTTCTTGGTCCTACTCCTTCGTCATCCTTACCTCCCCGTGGACGACGTGCGACGCGCTTCTACCGCTAGCTATTTGACTTTTTGTCATCGCTCGGTCGTTCCGGCCCGGTTGTCGCAAAAACGCCCGGCGTGTTATATGTGTCGTGCGCGGTAGTGGCGCTACTTTTTCTCACAATACATTTAGGCTGATTCCGGGGGTGGGTACTTTACTTGCTCCTCAATGACATTCTTGTATGGGACCAAGATTACCCGAGATGAACTTGTAGTGAACGAGATGTGATAATTTATATGGCTCTGTGCTCTATTTTACATAATTGTACAGGGTGACACCTCTGGCACGTAAGCCTGGAACTAGACGATAAGGTGGCGTTCGCGTGCGATTTTTGTAGTATTTCGTTGGACTTTGTACCAGGGGAGGAATACGGAATTACGTAATTAAATAATTCTCCATTATACAATTTACATAGTCGCACGCGAATCCCTGTCGATACCATATGTGTTACATGTAAATGATAATGTGATACAAGTTCGCATGTGCGATTTACTTCGAATTATTCAAGACGTGTAGGGGGAAGAGGTAGTCGGGGACCCTGCAATTTTTATGTTACTCAGAACTCTAATAGACTGTTTCCCGTTTCAGGAAGCTGCTTCGTTGGGCAGCAGAGCACGCGATCACTTCTGGTACTCGTACTAGCACCGCAGTTCATCTACCTCTCCTTCGGGGTGACTTTCCTCCTGGTGGGAATGGCTGCCTTGTTGCTACCGAGACCCACCGTCGCACCACCACCTGTCTTGAATCCACTGAATCCGAACCCTACGCCACGTCTTAGGGATGCTGCAAAGTCTCCCATTGAGACGTATAGACGTCAGAAGATGTTGATGACCAGGGTGGGCATCTTCTCTTGTATCTACGCTCTGGTTATGATCTGCATCACTAGTACCACATTCTATGAATGGTGGGGTCGGGATTACTGGTTACGTGCTCCGGAACCGTCAACGACGCCCAAAGTGCCATCAAAACCTATACTACAGTTCTTCGTGCTACGACTCGTCGTCTCCTTGGGAGCTGGCATCCTGGCCGCCGCCTGGATCTGGTGGCCTAATATAATGGCTATATGGAGACGCTTGCCACCCTGCAAACAACCACCACAGAAGTGCCATCCTCATTCTGTGCCTACTCCTGTCGTGCATCGTTACAGTGCTGGGTCTACCAGCCCGACGCCTCATCAAAATCATCATCTGAGTCATCTAGCACCCCAGCATCCCTTGTTGCATAAACCTATCGTTACTAATGGTCAGATGCCACACAGAAGTCATAAAAAGCACAGGAAGCACCGGAAGCATCATAGCGGTAGCGAGACTCAAGTGTAATAACTGTAAGTCTCAGCTGAGGATCTCTTCAGGGAATCACGGAAGCATCAGCTGATCTTGCGCGAGCATGTCTGTCCTGTAATATATAAAACACTTACCCTTCACAGACCATGGAGAAATTGAATATAACAATGAACCTTGTGTAAGCATAGATTGAGGTTCGCGTGACAGCAGTAGACATATGCGTGCACTTGCCAGGATCTCTCAGACCTTCCTCTTTTTCTTCTAACTCTCTTGAGTCTAAAGCAAATTAGGTGTATACGTTTAACGTGTTCATAGACATACACAGTTGATATCCGGTAGACGCACGCACTTCTCTTCAGCTAGTTTACATACTGCTCAGAATTGTATATTATTAAGACTGGATAATACCGCCTTGTCCAGAGAGGTAAATATGCGCGCGCTATTTGAAACGTTAAACGTAAACGTATTTTTGTGTCTAGCACCTAGAATTTTGTATACGAATTGTACACGCCAATCTGGCGAACACACTGTCTCTTATTGCACCAAGTGTTGCACGGGCGAGCATCGAAGTTCCATACTTAATACGCAATAGGAATGTTGCCCAGGTATACCCGGGCACGTGTCTGCATAAGACACTAGCTTACTTAGTTGTCTATCTGTATTATATTTATACCATATGCTCTCCTGTAGTAACTGCGTGCTTTACATATGAATCGAGTCTTAGTTTCTATCTGGTACAAAAGTTCATATGCATTACTTTTACAACGTGTCATCGAGGACGTTACGTGTCCCCGCAGGTGGCTCCATCTTCCCTTGGAGTCTGTCCTCCTCAGCCAGATGACGCTTCCTCGTCTGAATCTTCTTGATCCTAAAGAACTCTTCGCGATCGGTCTCCTCCAGCTCGGAGTTTATGTAATTCAATGTTATCTCCAGCCGAGGAATTATTATCTGCTCCAAGACGAGTACTCGTTTCTGATTAGTTCTCACGTTCTCCGCCAGGGTCCTTATACCCAAGTATATCGTAGCAAGCTCCGTCAAAGCGTCTATTGCCTTTCTGTATGCTTCCCTGCACAAAGCCAATTGCTGACCACCTCTAGCCAGGCATAGATATTTGTAAGTGTCATGATCATTTTCATAAGCTTTGAACTTCAATAACATCACTCCGGCTACGTTCTCTGTACTGTGGTTGATGGTTATCCTGGCCATGTCCACCTTCTCCATGACTACTGGACCAATGTCCCCAGCTATGTATCTTGCCTCTGCCAACGACAGTGCTGCCGCCCTCAGTGACTCGTTCACATTATCACGCGTGCTCTCGAGGTTCGCACAGATCAAATGAAATCGAAAATTTAATGCGTCCGCCTTCTTCTTCAGCAACGAGTAACCCTTGCGTGCTCCTTGTAGACGTTGAATCATGTAACGCTGACTACCCTTGGACGGGAAGAAGGGTAACCTTTCTGAAGCCGACATGATTTATTACTTTCACAACCCTTAGCCGTATAAACATTTTGAGTGACCATTCAGGACCTAAAGTCTTTTGGTAAATTCACGTGGATTTGACAGGCTTGATAAAAGAATACAAAATGTTGACAGTTAACACTTATTTGTTTTTTCAATACTGAACTGTACCGTGATACAAACGAGATGTCGATTCATATATATAATAATTGTAACAGCCAATTATACTTGTACATATAAATATGAAGAAAAAAAAAAACGTTTACTCAAGTATTTTTGGATACTTTTTTTTGGAAACGTTAAGATTTTCTAACAAACGACCGACTGTCATTGTATTATTTACGGGAAAAAAGAAAACGACTGCCACACATTAGAGTTAATGAAACTGTACATATATATAGATACTTTAAGATCTCTAAGCATCATGGCGTCTGCTCTTAAAGAACCAGACCTTTATACCTTACAATTGAATAACATTAATCTAAGAAAATTTCGAGCTCTTTCCCTCGTCTCATTTGATAAAATAAGATCGAGTACGACTAGTAAACTTGATTGTCGTGGAAATGCGTTAAGGCATAAGATACACAGTGCGCCATTACGCTGCCAGACTATAACTAATCGTAATCATAAATTAATTACATACGATTACGCATAAGCTAAGTACTAGAGCGCAGAATCTGTTGTGATATATATATACTTCCCCGTTATCTCGTTGCATATAAAAATTTCTTTTCCTAAAAAAAGTTATTCGAACTTATACACCCATAGTCATCTAATAAAGCCCCAACCCCTCAAGTGAGGTTTCCAATCGCACGAAACCCCCTTTTTTTGTATTATAACAAATTTATATATTCATAATAAACAATGAAGTATAATTGTAAACCTATGGCGTACTGTTCTAACGGTTACTCTCCTTTGGTATCGTAAATTCATATGCTACGCATGTTAAGCAAACTCAGTGATGGACGTCTTGATTTTGACTGACGTAGTCTGCTTTGAATTCAATATGCGTGCGCATGCGTTGACTTCAGTCATTGACGTTTTATTATTTGTAGGTTAAGACGGATGAATGTGATCGTTGGCACGCGAGAATAGAAGCACCGTGTGTGTGTATTAACTGGTGCAAATGCGCTTGAAAGAAATGGATCCTTAGTGCGTGCACGTTTTACGCCATTGGTCCGAGGTGTGATTGTCCTGCACTGGTCGCACAATGGTCTGTCGCTTTTACATAACCGAGGTGTGGCATTCATTGGAGTGCACGGTCGGCTGGGAAGAGAGAGGAGAAAATGAAAGAAAAAGAAGAAAACAAATTTCAAATACTCCATTCTTCCCTGTTATTCACCATTCTTTGAGGTTTAAATTTAGAGAGCGTCCGCTCTCACTCGCTCTTTCTTCTTACAGACTGGGCATGAGTTGTCCACATGTTTAGTCGTGGTGCGTTCCTGTTTTTCACGACGACCGAGACGACACATGGGGAATATACCAAATGCAGGGTGTAATAGGGTATTTCTTCATTGAGAAAAAAAACTGGTATGTGGACAACAACGTCTGGCACTTGGTGGAATGTGAATAAAAAAGAATTTTTTTTGTTTTATAACCTAAAAACTGTCGGTAACAGTGAACCCTGGTGCATTCAGCTGCTAAATCGTGCGAACTGGTTTCCAACGATTTACGCATACCAGGGTAGATCGTATAAGCAGGGGCCAAAGTGCGTTAACAAGGTCTGCCTACGGTGCCGAAGGCGTATCGAGTAACGCGCACTGCGGACGGGTGGGAAACTTTTTTTCTATTTTATTTTCCGAGTCTCGTGATACAAAGATCCTGCAGTGCGAATCGTGCGCGAGAATAATTACGTAACCGGTTTTGCATTACGCCTCAAATAATGCCCAAGAATAGGGAGGCGCGTGAAATGACAAAAAAACCGTAGACCAATCCAAAAGAAATAATCTTCCTGTCCTGAACAATTTTTCTGCATTTACTTTACGACAATTGTACCTTCCTGTTTCTCATATATGCTGTGGCGCTTTGTTGTTCCGCTACGCTTTGGCTGTTCCGACGAGTATTATGCATATTGCAAATACTCTTATTTTATGCAACGTCTTTTAACTTGTCGAGGGTTATCTTCTTGTTCATTGCTTTCATTTTGTTTTCTCTCGTTGAGTCAAAGGCACACGTGCGAAAGGGAGGAAATCATTTGTTCTGCTTCACTTCATGACGTTTTCCGGTTTGAATAGGCGGAATATAGCTTGGCAGTTTGTCTTTGTTATGTCGTTCTCTTAGAAGTTATAAACGCGTGCGTGCGTGGCTCCATCTGTGATGTTCATACGTAAGTATATTATGTATTGTTTAAGTGGTATAATGACAGTGGGTAATTTGAAGTGTAGGTAAATACTGTCATTACTTTATATGTACCATCTGTCGGTAATGCCGTGAAGTAAGAAGGATAGTGGAATACAGGCGTAAACCCTTTCCGTAAGAGTTATACATTTTCGGATTACTTCTGCCAGAGATTACTTTGCAAACTGATTTATTCAAATTTTAACAGTTTATCAATACCACCCGTTCACCATAAAGTTCTGATCGATCAAAACTTCTCGACAGGAGTTAAAATATTAATTTGTAATTTAAGTTTGTAATTATAATTTGTAAATAACACAATAAAGAATTCAATACAAACGCTTTCCCATAATTTGTACATTCTCAGCATTAATATTTGTAAAAAGAAGTTGGCCCTCGCTATCGTAAGCTTCCGAATAACTTTTCTTAATTAAAAGTTCAAATCCATTGCGCAACGCTAGAATCTGAGATGCTGGAGCAGTGAATACAGTTTCCGTTACGGGAATTTTGTATTCCCGACCGATATCATTTCTACAATTAAATCATTTAGATCTACAAAAATCTTTATACTTAATATTTTTAATTCACAGACCTACCTTACGCCAAGGAGATGCCCACCAAGTGAATATCCTCTAAAACGTGGAATCACCAAAAGTCCAAATTCCAACAGACATTTGTCAACCTTATAACGGTCCAGTCCATTAGTACCTGCTCTTGCATCCTTAATAAAGTCCTTTATTCTTGTAACACCAACTGATTTGAACTATAAATAAAATAACGCAAAATGTCCAACATTTCGATGAAAATCAAGAAACAATAAATATAACAATTACGCAATTGTACTTTTAATTCGTTACACGATACTTTGTCCTCGCGTGTCCTGACGAGGAGCACGTTTGCTCCTACGATTTCACGTTTATTTACGTCAGGATCATCAAGAAAAACTCCTACGCTGATACCTTGTCTTAAATAAAGACGCCAAATTCTTCGATGATCTTCAACTGCATCAGGATCGTCTCTTATGTCTAAAGTGAACAAAGATCTGATATACAAAAATTGATAAATTATGTTAAGTCGTCTTTAAGTTAATATTAAAAAAAAATTTTTAATCATTTTTTTTATTAATAATAGTTAATCAACCATCACGTTATTATCGTTCAATATAAACATTTATAAATTCAGACTCACTAAGGCAGCGGGAAAGCGGCTCATCGGCCAAGTAATAATTGGCCATAAGTTCAACAACTTCCTCGTATCTATCAGACGGAATTTCCTCGATCGATAACCTCAAAGGTTTCCTATCCTTCCTTTCACTTCCTGCTTCCTCGTTAAGCTCAAAACGTTTCCAGACTTTGGGAGGACCTGTAGGACGTTTCCATGCAAAAATTCTGTTCTCGGTCTTCACCATTTTCTTCTTCAACCCTATATTATAATTTCAATTGATTTTACCTTCATTTCATCTCGCAACGTTATACCCTTAACAAACACAAAACTTACAGTTACATAACATGGATGATAACAAATAACCTAACCTAACTTCCGTTAGAAAACAAATATAATTGTCGTATCACATATTTGTCTTACGTCGATCTACGACGCTGACGTCTTTGCCACTTTTAAATTGCAAGTAGGTCTTCGATTTCCACTATGGATTGTTGCACTTCGGTCAAGCTAACCTCTATAGCTCAATTCGTTTTCTAGGTTATTTTCACTTTTCTTTAAAGTCCTTTTACCATCCCTATATCCACACATACTTTACACTCACGCGTCTTATTCTTCGTCTGCTCTTTAGTCATACGTACCCTGTGAGTAATGTAACAATATTTGCTATGATTCAATACGAGCTTAATGAATTATAGACAGTTTATCGAAATCTTTTAATTAAAAAAATGTGATCGATAAGATTATTTATCAACGATTGCTTTTTATCAGTTTACGGAACGTTTATTGAAAACTTTGTCTAAATATTTTATCGAGAAGATAATTTATCGACTTCTTTTTATCAATAATCAATCTTGTACAAACTCGGGTTACCGACTGAGTCTGGCTAGCCTGTTAGCACGCCTTTCAAAAGACTGTCTTAAAGATGACTTCAACACGTATTCGGATCAAATAACGTCCTGAAGTTGTCTTTAAGATGTCCTTTCGATATTCGTGCTAAAAGAGTCCATAAAGAACACGATAAGACTTTCAATACAAACGCTTTGCCATAATTTTAATGCTATTAGAATTAATATTTGGAAAAAGAAGTTGGCCATCGTTATCGTACAATTCAGAATATTTTTTCTCAACGAGAATTTCAAATGCATTGCGCTGAGCGAGAATCTGAGACGCTGAAGCAGTGAATGCAGTTTCCGTTATAGGAATTTTGTATTCCCGACCGACATCATTCCTGCAAATAAATCATATGGGTTTACAAAAATCTTTATACTTCATTCTTTTAATTGACTGACCTACCTTACGCCAAGAAGATGCCCACCAAGTGAATATCCTCTAAAACGTGGAGTCACCAAAAGTCCATGTGCAGACATATATTTGTCAACTTTATACCGATCCAGTACATTAGCTTCTGTACATGCATTCATGATAAAATCTATTATTGTTTTAGCAGCAACTGATTTGAACTACAATTAAAGTAAACAGATATGACCAAGAGTTTGATGAATATTAATATATAACGAATATAATAATAACTGCGCAATTGTACTTTAAATTCGTTAAACATTTCTTCGTCCTCGTGTTTCACTACCAGGAGTATGTTGAGTCCAGCGATTTCACGTTTATCTACGTCAGGATTATCAAGAAACAATCCTACGCTGATTCCTTGATTCAGAGAAAGTTTCCATAGTCTTCGAAAATCTTCAATTCCGTCAGGATCGGCCTTAATGTCTAGAACGAAGAAAGATCTTATATACAAAATAAATAATTTAACTTGGTCTTTGAAAAATATTTTGGGCGACTACGTTTTTTTTTTTTTTAATAATAATTAATCATTACGTTATTATCATTCAATATATATATTTGTGTATTTAGACTCACTGAGGCAGCGAGACAGCGGCTCATCAGCCGAGAAATAATTGCTCATGATGTCAAGAACTTCGTCGTGTCTTTCAGACGGAATTTCCTCGATTGAAAACTTCAAAAGTTTTCCATCCGTTCCTCCACTTCCTGTTTTCCCATTAACCTCAAAACGTTTCCAGACTTTGGGCGGACCTGTAGGACGCCTCCACGAAAGACTTCTGGTCTCCGTGGTCATTTTCTTCTCCGACACTATATAATTTCACATGAAATTTTTCGTGTGAACATCTTTCAATTTCATTTTCACTTCAAGAGCTACGAAAATAGTTTAACATTTTCAAAAACTCACAATCACTGATACCACTGCTTGATGTGTAACGAGTTATAGAGAAATTCGAAATTTCGTTTCTTTTAGCTATAACTCATGCATTCCGTGTCCAACGACTGCTGTATTCCTTTATTCTTCTTTCATGAAACTACAATTATTGCTTATCCGTCGTACTGCATTTATATCTAGAATTTACGTGACGTAGAGTGGGCAAATGACTGTGCTGAGTAAACAGAAATACTTATTGCATATCAGTAAAATTACAATTTTCTACACAAAAATATGATATCGGTACAGATATCAGCTGTTATATAACAATAATAATCTTGACGGTGAAAAAGTAACATTATCGACATGTAACAAGTACTTTGCACATGTTGTGTAACTACTTCTCTTACAGCAACCTTATGTCCTATAATCTCTTCGCTACACTTTTCTGTTACTACTGCTTCTTATATTTAATCATCGTTCAATGGTCATTTAATAGTTAATAAAACATTGGGAAATTCCTTATACAGTATTACTTGGCGGCTCCGTGCCCAAAATTTGACAATACTTTGAGCAGATTAATAATAGTCTAAGACTGCATGTTGTTAATAGGCTTTTATCTTATTCAGCAAATACGAATGCTTTATTTTGAAAGTAGTCGTTTGGTTTGAGTCATAGATTAACATAGTCAACAGACATTTATTTCAAGGAAGGCACGGACCTACCAAGTAGTACTCGATAAGGAATTTCTCAACGTTTTATTAATTATTAATATGAAACTGAAATAAAATCATCTCGATCGCCGTCTTAATACGCCTTGATCTTGTACACCAATCGTATTGGCCTTGGTGGCAATTGATTTAGAACCCTCAATTTCTATAGTGAATGTATCAATAACTTTTTCTCATATATAGCGATTCATAAGATATTTCTTTCCAAACACATGTATAAGTGTTGGCTCTGGTAAAGAGTTTCTGCGAGCCGTGGGCTGTACAGCTGGTTGCTAGTACTTAGCGCGAGACTCGACCAAGTGCTCTTGATGACATGTCATATTGTGCATTAGCTAATACTGCAATTACGTTGGAAAGAAGGCAATACGTTTATTAAGTTATTATGCAATTATTCGTACGAAGTACGTAATGGGTAACAGAAAGATAGATACGAAATAATCTTAAAAAATTATAAAATTTACCTTGAAAATTATTATATCTTTAATAACCTTCATCATATAACTTTTAATTAAATAATTTTTTAAATGTAATATTGACTTCTTAGTTGGTAGTAACTGATATTTATATGACGGCATATTCACACAGCTATTTAAGTTTATGAAAATTATCTCATTTGACGGGAAGACCAACTGTAACACTTCGTTGTTAACTAATCTTCGTTGATTCCTTTTTAATCTTTTTTACTCATTAATGGAATTCATTAGTTTGATTACTGTTGGCTTTTTATCCTTTGACAATTCTAATTCCATTAAAGAGTCTAGTTTTCTTACAAAGATTTCTGCTTTCCGGAATACCTTTATAGAAAAATAATTAATGAGTAATTATTGAAAAAATTTAATTAAACGTTATAGGCTTATATTATAATAATGTGTGCAATTTTGCAACTACTTCTTGCGTTACTCCTGTGGTAATTGTTTTTCAAATGAAAATATGTTTTTGAAATACTTGCCTGTCTAAGTTCAGTCTTTATATTTGGATCTGTTTTACCCTTCTTTTTCATTTCTGAAAATTTATCCACGCGAAAACCAATTATGTGTTCCAAAACCTGAAGAGATTTATAATATATGCATGTAGATAGTTGCTTTGTGAAAATAAAACAAATTTATTTTATTAATCTAAACGCTACCTCAGATGCAAACGTAACGTCTATAGCTCCAGATCCATCCGATAACGTTGCTTCTAGATGCCAGCAATTATTTTTTTTTCCAAGCTTATCAAAAGTCGAGACTTTTGCTTTAATGGTACGTCGTACTGAGGAATCGGTAACTGTTAGCGTTAGGACGTCACAGATTAAAATGTGAGTTTTCGGCACTTCCGCTAAGTTCGGTTTGAATTTTACAGTAAAATCGGTTATCTTTTTGTCTATTTTGCTCAATTTGGGTGTTTCTTGGACGCATTTGACTTTTGGCGGACTTGCCATAGGTGGGGACACCATAGACTGCAATTAAAGAAGAGATAATAGGAAAATTATTATTTCATAGTTTGGATACAAAAAAAAACATCATACCGCTGGTCTCTTATTCTTGGTCACTGTAGGTATAATTGGATTTGAAGAACCAGAACTTGTTGTAGGCTTTGACGATGTTGAATTAGTTTTTGTATTACTGAGACTCAGCTGTGATAATTCTGAGACATTTGCACTTGTTTCCTGTGTTCTTGCGTGCTGTTTTTTAAGAATACATGATTCCTCTTTCTGTTGGACTTTAGGTTTAGTATCATTTATTTGTTTAATGTCTACATTATCACACCATTCAAAGTCATCATCAGGAAACTCTATGATGTCATGGACAAGATATTCCTTGTCTTTTATCGACATTGGTTTAGTCTCTTCACTGCTTTTCAAGAAATCTACCGGTTTTGTTGATGTGCTCGGACCGATATCAATTGCACTTTTATTATCAGTATTGTTCAATTTGTCAGGCTCAATATTGACGTGATTTAAATCAGTATCAAATTCATCAACTAGATCAAAGTATTCATCCAAATCGTCAGGAAATTCATCAGAGTTTGTATTTTGCATTGGGGGTTGTTCATCATAAGCGTTATTCCTGTGCGTACTTTGGTTTGTTATTACAGCAACTTGGTAATTATCTTTATTTTGATCCCTGAATTCAGTACCGGCACTAATGTCAGTATAAACGTTAGTTGTTGGTGCAGAATGATTATTCATTGAATTTTCGTTCTCAATAACTACTATGTCGTCAACGTTAAATTCATCTTCAAAAGCACTTTCCAAATTATCAGTTGGTGTTTCATTCTCTTTATATGGATCAGGATTTTCTGGCAAATTGCTGCATCGATATTATGAAAGTTAATACAGTTGTGCATATTTCATTGTATCAAATGGATATATTTGTATAATACTTACAGGGACCTAGCTAGAATGTTCTCTAATGCATTTGTGATTAATAAATTTCCTACTTCCCCACCAATCTCCTTGATATTTTTTTCTTCCAACAATATTACACCCTTTCTACAGACAACTGGTCCAATTATCATTAATTTAATACCAGGTAATAAGACATCCTATGCAAGAAATATGTGTAAATAATTACTAGCATTCAATCCTGCGAGCATAAAATGAAAAGCAGTTTTGGTATTGAGTATATAACGGAATTGAGAAATAGATGTATTACAAAAATGATAAATTTGAAAAGGGATATTTTGATTATGTATACCTGAAATTGACGCAATGGTTTATATTCAATAGCAATGATATCCTGAAGACCATCAGTAAGAAAAAACTGATACATTCTTTTTGATTTTGGATTCCAGTCATGTGATTCTTTATTCTGTGCTTTGGTAACTTCAAGATTAAAATTTGAGACATTCCGTATTTTATTTATTTGTTTTAATTTAGAAACTGATATATCATACATCTTGTCCATCTGTAATAAATAAAAGGGCAAATTAAAAATGCATAGAAAATTATTTATAAATATTAATACCTGCACATTATATGTTCCTCGTAATGTTGTAATCCCTTGCTGAACAAGATTCGGTGGAAAAATTCCACTTTCAGTATTTATTTCTCTCAAATCATTCAATTGCCATTGTGCAATCACAAAATCTTGAATTTCCCTAATATTTTGCTGAAATATATTTTCATATGTAAACCAAGTACTGCTAGTCGATGCAATATATTATTATATGTATATTATATATACTAGTTACTATACAACTATATATAAAACTGTTTAATCCAAGTGTCTAATGAAACTTACAGAATCGTGTTCATTAATAAAATAATTGATACAATCTCTCAAAAATGTATCATTCATTTTATAATATTTGGCACTTAGCAACGATTTTACGTTAGAAATCAACGATTCATCCGCTTCATCCATGACAAATAGATATTTCTTGTAGAAATCTTCGAGAAACGTAATTGTTATTAATCATTTAGATTTGCACAAAATACATCGGCCAAAACTGAACAACACAGCTAGCCTTATTCAATTTTCTATCTGACAGTCAATCATTACCGTCTGCGTTCGCTTGTGCTGCTCCACTTGGCGTAGAGGTGTACTTTAGTCACCTGGTAACTTCTAATTACCTTCTGTTGGGAATACTTTGCGCGCTGATCAACGGTTAACGGGATTTACCACTGGTGTCGAATGTCGTTCTTATGTTTTACACCTTACCAATCAAAAACGTGAGACTGGTTTGACGGTCCTCCGCATAGATGGCACAACGGAGCCACGAAAAAAATGAGTTCAAGAAAATTCGCCCATTGACAATCTCCCTACTAATCTCTGTCAATACAATGAGAATAGTGGTAATTGCAGTGTTCACCGTTACTGATCAAGTTCTGAGGATTGCTCAATAGATACATGACGACACACCCCTTCTAACAACTGAGCACATTTTAGCCGAGTTATCCAAGCAATAGCTACTTCACTCACGAATGTCAGCATCGTTGATATTGAGTCAAGATGTAAAATTCAACGCTTATAAATTGGAATAAAAATACATTAAATGAATGGTATTTTGATGTTAAAAATAATATACATTTGTGATTGATACTGCATTTGAAATTTTCTTATTTGACATTTAATTACACCTCTGTGGTTTAGTTAAGGGAGCTTGAGGATACAGAAATATGTAAGATGCTATCATGGTATAGTTTTATATAATAAGGAAACTATGGTGTTAAATACATATTTTGTTTAGTATAGGATCAACAATAATTAGAGCGTATCGAGAAGTAGAAATAGTAGAGATTTTTTTAACAAGAGTTAATACAGTATAGGCATTAGAAAGCAATTTAATATACTCGCATTGAGTATCAATGTGTTGGAGAAATTTCTTCCGATACCAACTAATAAAACGATTCCATATCGTATCGAAAAATATTAACAGTTACTTTGCGAGAAGTAGAGAAACTGTAATGTTACTAGTTTTCAATGTCAATGACTAGGGCTATGCGAGATACACGCATTTTTTGTCGAGAAATGTTGCGATTTATGTAATATCGATCGCTATCGAAAATTACTGCATGCACAAGAATAAATACACGTGTATATGTATGTAGGTATATACGCCTGTGAGCACATAAACATTCTATAGATTCGGATTCTCAAAATTAGTTTTCGAAAAATCGTATTTCGATGCTACCTCCGACGCTCGCCCTTTTGTGTCTTTCGTTTTTCCTTTTTCTCTTCTTTCAGCTGTTTTTGTTTCTCCCTACAAAGAATTTAATTGTAGTGTTAAATATTTTAATATAAATTTGATTTCTGTATTTATTTATTTATAAATTATTAGTTACCGGTCCTCCTTGTCCTTTTCCTTTTTCTTTTGGCTTTCCAGTTTAGATTTTTCTCGTCTTTCTCTTTCCTGTTGTGCTATTGCAACTGCATTTGTATTTTTCTCAATCCCGCAATCACCACCAGCTGCACCATCCTCTTCACCTTCACCTTCACTCTCTTCTCCGTCTGACATCTGACTGTACTGAGCTAAAATTGCTTCCCTTATTTTTCGTTCTTCCTCCGTATAGCTCCTTTGTGTAGTTGTAGGAAGACTCTGTGACTCTAACATCCGAGCCAATCGAACATCCATGTCCTCTGTTGAACCACTCGCTACACCTGCATCTACCACTGGCAACCACTTTGTCCATGCTGCTAAGATTTCAGTCACATGCTTGCTGATATTATCCTCCTAAAATAGCAATTGATACTTATGTTTTTAGATCATTCAAATCATATGAATTGTGTACCATTGTTACCATTTTATTAATCCTATGATTCACATATTTTCACATTTCAGGCAGCTATTTATTACTTATGTGGAAGAACATAAAATATATCCCATTAAATATGCTGCTTACTCCAAAATTTCTAATGTCTAGCTTAGACAGTACAAATAAAAAATTTTAACAAAATAGATCATTTTTAATTCATGTTTTGTAAAATCAAATCAATATTCATTTAGTAATCATACAAATGGACACTGATCATCAGTACACTCATTGGTATTAAAATTAAAAGAGTTTATGAACTGTTGCTTAGCAGACGCCAATAATAAAATAGAAAATTTAAAGAAAATTTCTTCATTTTAAAACACGAGTCATTAACAACCAAGTTGTCAAACATTTTTAAGTCACACTAAAAGGGCAATTTCCATATTATTTTTCTATCGCTATTTTCGGTTGCAACGCGAATTCCATTCAATGAACACCAAGTACATTCTAACCTTACAAATCAAAGGATCCTCACCGTAATGCCGGCTAGAATTCCTTCAAGGGCTTCCGTTTTTTCGTCTTCAGTTTCATCTCCTTCTAAAATTCCTTTAATATACGATCCAAAAACTCCTTCGTCGGTATTCAAAGCTTGTAATTTCAAACTGAGCCAAGAGTCAAAGGAATTTGTCGCGGCCGCCATGTTTTACTTGTTTCAAGTTACCGTTCCCTCCGTAGGTAAGAACTACCACAACATTATCTATGCCGGAGTCGTTTTTTTTCATAGTCGACGCCAATGATATATATACCCCTTCTAAACGCTTTAGAAGGACGCCTCTGTAAAAATACAATAAAAAATCAATGGGGTACTAATTAGACCAGCTTCTTATGATTCAACGATTCATATCATCATCCTACTATGTCCCAATTATAATGCCATTTAGATCTTAGAGTAAAATTATGTATTATAAGATTTAGAGAATTTTGAATTAACCCGCTGAATAAGCATTCGTGCTACCCTCTGTTTCTTAGAGCAAGTACTGTCTACGTGACGTCTATTTCGTCACTGTGGAGTGGAAGAGCCATCTTTAACGAGATCCTCTCGATCGTGTTTTCGTGTCCGTTCCAAGGAGACACTCCGTAAAAATGAACGTGATCGCGAAATCCTCGAATCTGGCGCCGTATCTGAAGGCATCGGTGCCAACCATTGCGAATGGATTACGTCCTGTAGCCGCAACTGGTAAGGTGCAGAAAAAGAAAATCGCTCATCCAACTCCCGTCGATCGGATCCTTAACCACAGTCTTAACGAGGCTATTCTGTCTGGGCCAATTCGCATTAGATCAGGACCTGCAGGTTTGTTTGTTAAATGCGCTCGTCTCACAAATCTCGACAGTCTCTAATTTGAAAGATATTTTTGTAACTGTGGAAAACTGTGTCTTTGAGTTATGTAATCTGAACATCAAGGGGACCAATTCATAGATACCTACTGGATCGACCGAGCTTTTAAATTGTGTGAAATTAATATTATAAAAGATGTTTAATTGAACTGAATTTTGTAAGTTTATTATGAAACACGGGACTAAGCATTATTAGCCTTGGATGTATTCTATCTATATAGAATGTAGAATGTATATCTCGCAACAGTGTTTTACTGTTGGCTTACTTTCTTATTAACTATATGTTGATATTTTACTTTAGATTTAGTTGTTATATATTTCAGATTTTTGGTTTTACATGTATTTTGTAATATTTTTGGGCATAAATAGAGTAACTTCTGTAATGATTTTTCAGCATCTACACAGGTCTCCCAAGTTCGCTTTGCACACACGGACATTAGAGTTCCTGACTTTTCGGCATATCGTAGAGACTCTGTTCAGGATCCAACAGCAAGGACCCATGAAAGCGCTGATGATAGAAAAACTTTTTCGTATATTATAGCTGCTGGTTAGTTGTCTCTTAATATCTATACTCTATATAGTCCAATATATATTTAGTATATCACAATTTTGTACTTTTAGCTACTGGAGTTGGTACCGCATATGGTGCTAAAACCATTGTTTACGATCTTGTTTCCAGTCTCAGTGCTTCAGCTGATGTTTTAGCTTTGGCTAAAATTGAAGTCAAGCTTGATTCTGTTCCTGAAGGCAAGAGTGCCGTTTTTAAATGGCGTGGAAAGCCCTTGTTCGTCCGTCATAGGTATAAAATTTAATAAAAGATTAGAACATTTATTTATTATTAAATATTGCCTTCATATCGAAGTGCAGGTGTACGTGAAATAATTATTCTGACTTTATCCATAGGGCTGCAAATGAAATCGAAAAGGAACGTAACGTGGATGTTTCATCCCTTCGAGATGCACAACATGATTCTGAAAGAACTCAGCGTCCTGAGTGGTTGATAGTCATTGGAGTATGCACACATTTGGGCTGCGTACCAATCGCCAATGCTGGAGATTATGGAGGTTATTACTGTCCATGCCATGGTTCTCACTACGATGCCAGTGGTAGAATTAGAAGAGGACCAGCACCCTTAAACCTGGAAGTGCCACCCTATGAATTTGTGGATAATATCGTTGTCATTGGCTAAACAACTATTGACCATTGAAATCCGTAGAAGATTAAAATATATCGTCTACTTCGGGCCGCTTCTTTCACCATGATAAAACGCGGATTTACATTGATGAAGGAAGTGTACGCTATTTATTACGAAACTCCGATAGCTAAATTCGTTCCCACGATTCGCACCTTGATCGTTCTAGATTGGTCCGAGGTGCGGTAACACTGTATCTTCGTTATGACAAAAATTGTACAGCCTCTAGAATAAATGTTAACGAAGAGAGTGTGAAGAAGTAGTTATCAATGACTAAAAAGACCTTTATAAAACTTCATAATCCAACTGCAGTATTTATACTGAATACGAACAAATACCATCATAATCCTATTTGTAGATAAAAAATTAAAAGTCCCATGAAAGTACTCGTATATATTCATGTTCTCCACTCTTTTGTTTTCACCCAACATATCTTTAGTTTTTACAGATGTACAGGTTAAAATTTATTGCATATTACACTCAGAATTCAAAATTTTAAGAAACTGCTGATGATTCTAAGGGTATATTAAAGTTGCTTATTTTTAGCAAAGTTTCATTAGTATAATTCATCAGTTTTATTTATCCAATGAATCAAAAGATTCAGATTCGCAATTTTTGTAACAGTGTTTCGAGATAAGCAGGTTTGTACTTAGTGACATAATTAGAACAATTTTAATTATACGAATTTTTCATATAACAAAACAATTAAAGATACTGAAAATGGTATCCATTGACCGCCTGGCACAGATGTACGAAGATGCCCATAGACAGGAGCGGCACGAGACATTCGAAAAGAACACAAAAGTTCTCAACGACAAAGAACCTGTGAATGAAAAATCTATTGGCACCCTAACGATGATTGACAACTCTGACAACATAGGTAGTCGTATCGACTACCTGAAGTACCTGCTATTCCTAATACCAGTCCCACTTTTCATAAAGCTACGTAAAATATAGCCTCCCTACTAGGGGTTCAAAATTGTCCCCACCTCTTCCTATAAATTCGTAACCAAGAATCAATCATACGATTTCCACAAAATTTCTTTTTAAACGAATAAAAACCAAACTCTCCATTAGATAAGGCTCTAATTCACTCTAATGAGTAGCTGGTAAACTCATAATGAACTCCTAATTAACACGAGCCAGTACTCTGCGAAGTACCGTGGTAGCCGTAGCACCCTGTGAATACGGCACTGCCACCTACCCTCTCGCATCACAGTAGCTTCCCCTGGAGCTAGCTAAACAAGACAAAGGAAGACTTTGCTGATATCTAGAGAAAGAGAAAGAGACAGTAGTGGTAGTACGTACATGGGGAGGGAAGCAAGTCTTGTCAACCCTCATAATAATAATAATAGCTATGGTGTAATAATAATAACAGCATACGACCGGCGCAAGAATCTTCCCGCTTCCGCAAGGAGGCGCCAGTTATGGCGAGCGAAAATTTCGTTTTTGCAGCGTGACAGAAGCGCCCGCCCTTCATCATACTGAGCCGGCTACGTTTTTCCGCCGCGTTTCGGCAGCGTTCAGTCTCCCTCGCTGCTGGCAGCGTTCGGATGCGAAAGATCGTTCCTCGTAACGGAACGAAACGTGCCGATTCCACGTTAATTCCTACGGTTCGACGAGATTGGCTTTAACAGAAGAAGTTGAAATTAAAAGACGGGAAAATAAAGAAAGTTAATAAAATCGCATTAATTAATCGAGAACGCTTACGAGGGTCGCGGAGGTCGGTGGTCGTGTCCGTGTGTGACCTGCCGTTTTGGAACGAGCAGTAGGATGACCGTCGGCTTGACGGTTGTTAAAAAATTGCTATCTTTTGGAAAAGGGTGAGGAAATTACTGACGGAAATTCCGTCGAAAAGAATCAAGCGGTGAGAGGACGAGCCGAATGCGACAGGATTCCATCAGTTTGTCGTAAGTGTTTCATACTGATATAAATATTTGTTTTAATACATTATATCTAATTATACTTGACTACAGGAACTCTGGGTAGTCTTTGTACGTAACTGAGTTACTCGTATATTTCGTTATTACCCATTCGCTGTACACGAGTGCATTTTCAAGCTCCTTAAATGTCATTTATACTTTTGGATTTTAAAAGAAATGTTTTTCTTTGTACGACTTTTAAAAATTTCGTCTTCTAATCTAACAAGGGAGTCTACCATGTGAAATGGCTGTAGCCAGGTACAATTTATGAAACGTATCTAATTCTGGCTACAAATATTTTTGTGTAGTTCTCAGTATCGCTCGCGACCTCTCTGCATGCTTGTGTTTTTGTCGTTAATCGTGTCGTCGATCTTTGCCCAGAATTCAAATATCCTTTCGTGCATTCTGATCAACGGTTCAAACAAGGTCTACTTCGAACGTTCGATTGGGCATAAATAAGGACGCACAACTTTTGCACAAGGATTTGTTTTCAGCCGTTTCCAAGCAAAAGCCTGTTTTGACGAAGAGCTTGTGTGTGTATAAATATGTATATGCACACAAATCAAAAAGAAGACTGTATACTTTTTCCCCTTTCGTTCTTTTCCTTCTTCTCTTCTTTCATACTTCTTCGGGACGAAGAGTTTACCACATAATGTTTTTTCCATATGGGCTCGATTCTGTCACCCCACTCTTAGGGGGTTGAAGCGAAATTATTTATCTATATGGCCAAATATCATATTCTGTCTACTCTTACAGGTGTCACTGAAATATCATTTTTTTTTTCTTTTTCTTTTACTGCAACCAATTTTTACCGATATTTATCACTCGAAATTCACCCAAATGATTTTTTCTTGCTACCCAAATTTATTTTGCTCCTTTCCTCTCTATCGGACGCTTTTGCCTTTTTCTTCCCTACGCACAAAGCATGTGCTTTTCAATAAGAGTCGCAACGCACTCCTAATATTGACCTGCAAAGCAATGTATATTTTATTTCCTATTATACGATTATACCTCAGGACCGCATAACTAGTATTACCGAATAAAATTAATTCGTTATTACGTAATTGACATTGACAAAATTATATCTCCAGCATCCGTCCGTCTCTTTTATTCTCTCGTACCGCCGAGGAAAACTTTTCTTTCTTGTTTCTCATCTTTCTTACTCTCCTTCCTTTTACACGTGTCTCCTCTCTCTCATACCTTAATGATTCTCACTTAACCTGCTATTCGTCGATTTCAAAGCGTACGAGTCAGCCACGTTAGACGCCGAATGAAAGCAAATAAATATCGCGAGGTTCTATGAAATCGCTTAATTCACGAAGAACAACAAGATGTAACGTGTAGTTTCTCTTACGATATTAATAACGAGTGTCCTTGGTTGATTCGATCGAAGTTTTTCTTTCGGCGAGAAGGAACGGGGAGTGTGAATTTCACTCAATAATTTTCAGTCTACATTGAATCTCGATAAAAGCTGATATAACTTCGTTTGTATAATTTTACTATATCTCCAAACCCACCATTTGGGACATGAATGCAGTTTAGTGTTAATTTAAATTTTTGACAAATTTTTCATCAAAATTATATCTTGGCCAATAAGATCAGTTCAAAGCCTTGCCTAGCAATGGCGTCTCGGCGCTCCTTTTAAATTTGAGTTTGAACGCAATTTAAATGATTCCAAGTGATGTGTAGTTCCGTAAAGGGCCGCTGCGATAGGAATGCATAGGGGCTGCGAGATCCAGTTTCTTTTTTTTTTTTTCCTTTCTTTGTCGTCTCTTTCATCCGGGCTAACCAGTACCTATCCTTGTGTAGACGCAAATACGCGGTTTTTGGTATACGCGTGTGCGTGCACACAGGCGAGTGCGTCGGAAAGTGCGTGAGCCAGACCTTCACGGCAGGGAATCAATAGATGCGCGTTGCATCTTACCCCTCTTGTCCCTTTTTGCCCGTTTCCACGCACCCTTTCCACGCTACGGCACACTCAGCCAACCCTTCGCGTTTAGCCCGCCAAAAATTTCGACGCTCGTCCGCCATCCTTGCGTCTCCACAATTCCCGTACATTTTATTCCTATTCACCACTGTTTTGTTATCCTCATTAAATATGTCTTCGATTTAAACAAATTAATTTTGTATAGTCAATATTTTTACGTGTCTTTCGACTATTCGATTAGCGAGCAATTATTCGTTAGGGTGGGGGGATGATATTTTGAAAATATTTTTGAAAATTTTCAAAAAAATTCAATTAGCTGATATTCATCATATTCGTGCGTTATTGGGTTTGCTAAGGGTTGCGTAACCTGCGTGGTATAGTTAGACATGGAGGGTAGCAACGGGGTTGGGTTGGAAGTACAAGAACGTAAGTACAGGCAACGTCGACAGTAGCGGCAGCAGCAGTAGCGCAGCCCCTGCTATTTACGATTACGCAATGAGTTCAAAGAGGGCGAGTAGTATTTGCTACCCCCAGAAGCTTCGAGCGGAGTCTTAAAGAACCTTAAAGGACCTTAAAGATCGCAAACCCCCAGGAGGCATTAGGGGCCGAAAAGCGCGACACCGTTAAATTTTCGGGGTCGAAAGGGCGGCAGGTTGTGTGGGACCGTGGGTATAAGGGTGGGCGCCGGAGAGCTAGATGGCTAGAGGGTTGGTAACGCAAGAAGGAGGCGGTGGAGGAGGCTCGACAAACGAGTAGTAGAATATAGGTATATAAAAGGGTGACGTAGGCACGGATGAGGGGGGTTTCTAAAGGTAAGGGTAGATTGGCGGCGAGCGCAGAGCCAGAAACAAAGGTAATGACACACAGGTAAAAGTGGTGCGAAGGTAGTCGAGAATTTTCGGGAGGGTGAGTTTTGGCCTCGCGGGGTGAAAGCTATGGGGGTGCTCAGTTTGGAAGGAGGTTAATGATTAGTTCTTCCGAGGTCGGGGGCTGTTGCCGGGTGCAGGTTGCTTGGTTCCACCGCCCCTATTCTGCTACGCGTACTCGCCCCCCCCCCCCCCCTCTTCGTCCTCGTCCCATCGTCCTCGTATCGCTACCCTGGTCGCCGCCGCCGCCGCCGACGCCGCCTCCACCACTTGGCTCCTTTGCCCCTGCGCCGCCGTTTCCATGAACTCGGAAAATTCAAGCCCCCTCCTCCTCTGCCCACCCCCCCGCCCCCACCATGTGTCTCGAAACCCCCTCTCCCTCACCCCTCACGCACATCTACGGGTGCTGGGGGTTGCAAGGTTGTTCTCCCCTCCATTCTAGGCCGCACCAGGAGCGTACGCACTTTTGGCTCCTTTGCCATCTTCTCACGTAGCTTCGACGGCAGTCTTTTACGGGGAAAACTGCAATCAATCCCCGCGTTATAATTATTACGTATTAAGAGAAAGAGCGAATACACTGGCTTTCGGCTCCTCGAGGATGAAAGTATCGTATCTGGTTCTATAAATAGATCCTTTTGCCGTGGTATAAGATATACGTTGAAATTCAAATGAATTCAATGCAAACCGATCTGTCTGATAAGGACTGGTCAATGTTCTTTTTGTATTTCTTTTTTTTTTTCTGTTCTTTTTAACTTCTGGCGTTAGATTCACGAGTTACCGTATTATGCTTCATAGCAACATGTGTTCATTAGCATCACTTGCTTTACGCTGTGCTGCTGGTAAAGGCAGGATTTGTTAAGAATCGGTGAATGGCTATTTGCATGGGATATTTTGTACGTGCAGAGGCTAGGCAAGTGCCATTTCTAAAAATAGTATCAGTGACTGACAAAAATACTAACCGTTTCCATGAATTTACTATATTCTGCTCGAAGTGAATTCTTTATCTTGCAAATGTCGCGTAGGCTTTTACGCGTTTTTTTTTCTTTCTTTTCTTCTTTTATTTTATTTTCCTTTCATTTGCGAAAATTCCTGATTCAATCTCACGAAAGATACTTTGGGGCCCTCTCTCGCTACCCAGTTTGTCTCGTAGTTGCTACGTCCCTGCCTACCCCTGTCGACCCTCCGACGCACTCTCTAGTGAAAGTGATGGCTCTCGGCTGCGTAGGAAAGTAATGGCAAGGGGAAAGGGGAGGAAGGGAGGAGTAGGCCGGTAGGCAAGGCGCCAAGGGTGGCTGGTGGTTGTATTGGGGCGGGGGGTGGCTCAGCTCTGTAGGGGTGGCAGTAACCTTGCAACCCCCTTGTGTACCAAGGAGGAAGGGGAAGTGACTGGAACCCCGGGATACGAGAGGGACAGGGCTGGGGTCAGACGGGGGTGCAACACGGGGTAGCAGTGACGGGCGTGACGTAGCCGGAGGAGGATGTACGCCCCTGTTGGCGGCAGCCCCAGCAACCTACAACCACCCTTGGTTAATCCATGGTGGCTTCATCCACCAGGTATTTCACCAACAACAACACCATTACAGTTTCTCCATAAACCATCGTTTTGTTTTCGTCGGATACGTTAATGAAATTATTTTAAAGTCGTATCGCCTGCAATCGTCGTCTGAACCAACCAACCCTCCCCCCCGCCCATCCCCCTCGCAAGGGTTGTAAAGACTCTCCGCTGTGTCTGTCGCCGAAACGTGTGGGTATTTTTGCCCTTGGTTACCCGGGCGCGGATCCATAACTCGGTCACAGGGATTTGTCCTTTGAAAATTTATCGAGTGACTGGTAGTTTTTTTTTTTTTTTTTCCTTTACGTATTTTTACCTCCTTCTCTCCCGCCACTCCTTTCTTCAACTTTGACACAATCTCACCAACCGCGACACGTGTCCGCCACCCTTGTATCCTGTTGCACGAATTGTCAACAGTGGAACGATCCGCTGGGTATATTCTTTTTGTTTCTATCGTTTATTGGGGCGGGGTGAGAGGGGTAAAGGGTGGGGGTGGGGGGGGGGTTGACAGGGAAACAGCTTTTTTTTTTGAATTTATTTTTTTAGTACTTGCCGTGTGCAGTGTCAAATTTTTTTTTGTATTTCATGTAGCTGTGACAGTGTGCATTTTTTGCTCGTGTTTTGGTGCGCGTGTGTGTTTCTGCCCGTTGGATGATTTTTTGTTCTTTTTCGAAAAATTCTAAAAAAAAATCATCGAACCACCAGTGATTCATTCTCGTAAATAATCCCGCGAAGATTCTTCGCTATACTAACGCTGTCTTCTCTTCGTCCGTTCAGTGTTCACTGTTATCCATGATTTAGATTACAGTTTGCTATCGGGACGTATCGTGTCTCCAGTGCAGTCGTCGTGCGGGTTATGATTGATTGGAATTGCAATTGCCAATCGGCGACTTACCTGTTGCCACTTTTTCTTGTCATTTACGTGCTTTTCATGCTGGACACGCGATTTTGGGAATATATATTTTTTTGGGGGAAAAAATACCCCATTAAAAAAACACCCTGCCTCCCATACGATATATTTAGTATCGTACGAATTTTCATTCGTCTGTGCTTTAATCCTATGTGCTCGTTCGATGTCAGTGCGTCAATTTGAAATCTTGTATCTCGTCGATGACGTACATTTGTTGTTGTATCGTTTCACAACGATCAACAGTTCTCGGCGGCGCGAATGCATGTGAAACGCGGTTAAGGGGATTGCGTCAATTTTTACAAGACGCTTTAATGACTACGTTGACGGGACGTCGTTGACGATGCGACGACGAATGATTTGCTTGGCGTACATCGGGTGGACGACGACTTCGAATCTACCTTCAGTATTAGTGCTCGAGTCTCGCTAACTTACCGTGTGGCAATGTGCACTATTATGATGATGACGATCGTGCAGTACAACAACGTAATGACGCCACTACAGTGCTTCTCTACGAATACTTGAGCTAATAAGTCTGACAAAGAGTCACGGCAGCCTCTCGTGTCTGTCAGGAAAATTTTTGTCGTTGCGTCATTATCCAAAATCACTTATCATGATTATCGGCATTGTTGCAGTTTTCGCCATTGTTACTTACCCATACGCATGGTCGTACGCGAGACGTCACTGCCAGTGCTGGTTGCTCTGATTGTCTGTTGAAAATTCTTGCATTGGACTGTACCTAATGTATCCTGCCGTCCGTCGTGTAGTAAGTAAACGCGATGTAGCTACGCTTGTCTTTGACGTCGGTATAGAAATTACGTTTTCAAGCGGTGCCTCGTTGTCAGCGAGTCCTCGCAGTGACGGCAGTGGCTTGTCTTTTTGCGTTGGGGATGCCGGCAATATCGCGAGCAGCGTGTCTGCGACTGTTTCAAGTAATTTTGTCGCGGGGAAGTACGGCGGGGCGGGGATTTCTTTTTTTTTTGTTTTCCTTTTTTTATTTTTTTTTTTAATGATAATCTCACGCAATTTCAAGGGCCGGACCGCGCTCGATTAGGATGACTATACTGTCCATTGACAATAAGTGTAATTTCGATTTAGCCTCTGGGCACACGCACGTTTCGTGATAAATACCGGGGGAAAGGGTTATCCTCCGTTCGCTGCCACGTAACCAAATTCAGACGGCTGGTTCGATCGTTACATATTTGAAATGGGATCGTATGCGCATGCGCGCACTGTACTTTTTTATAGGCTGTACGTGCAGCCTGCATAGCGGTACCTTGAGAAAAAGGTGCACGCACTGCGTGAGTATATCGTGCGTGTGTTTTATGTGAGCGCGAGAGAGACAGAGGTGTGTCTGTGTGTACGCGTAAACGCGCTCCCTTTCCTTTTTCGTTCCCCTGCCTTGCTTCCTGGTAGGTACATACCGGGAGTAAAGGGTAAAGAAAAGAAAAAGTGGAATAAAGGAACCAACGGATTCCCTTTCCTTGTTCCTACGTTCGGCATAAGCGTCTGTTATAGTTCTGTTGTCCCTGGTGGAATTTAGTGCTGGCTGAAGGTTCGATGTTTTTTTTTTTTTTACTTTCTTTATCCGTTTTTTCGTCTATGGATTTTTCGTGGATTGTTCCGTGCTGAATGGTCACTGTAAGATCGTGGTCACGGTGATGTGGGATCGGTCGAACGTCTTCGGAACGATGCCACGTTTTTTTTTTTTTTTTAATCTGCTTCTACGCCACTGGCAACTGTCTCGTGAAATCCTTAGCTTCGTACGATCGTTTCGAATTTGTGCAACGAGGAACATGGACCAGTGGAACGTTCGACGTGTGTAAATTGACGTTTGTTTTTTTTCCCTTCTTTTTCGCGCGGTCGATAAGTCAGGCATCTACCTTACCTGGTTCGGGCCCGCGTATATCGCTTCGATTTTGCATACCACGCGAGCATCACCCACTGCCCTACTCCCTTAGCTCTGACTGGTACGCAGGGCTGAGGATCCGAGGGTGAGAAAAAGCCGAGGGAGCTAATCCTGGATTAACCTGTAATATTAGAATTCCAGTCATTCGACAGTCAATCCGATTGATTTAATTCAGTCTCTCGTCTAGCTGGACACGATTGTCGCACATGATAATTCTGATATACCAATCGCATTATTAGATGTATAATAATACAAGTTGCAGCGTGCTGGTTGCCCGCGAAAATTCAAATCGCGTCACTCGGCCGTTTACCCACAATCCATCGCTGGTTTCGTTCAGTTTACATTGTGCCATTGGAACATACGTTCTTTCCCTTGCATTCCACTGTTCCCACGTCTATTCAAGCTCCGTAGGAATCACGGTTGTGGGTAATAGCAGCGACGGAATAGGAGCAGAACGTGAGTAGCGTTTTGCGATTAGAGCGAGCAGAGCGAGTATCCAGGGGAATCGAGTTGAGTTTGGGGGGACCGCGAGAAAGAGTTGGAAGGCCAAGTCCAGGGTACGAGCTAAAGAGCGGGAGGAGAGAGAGAGGGAGAGCGAGCGAGTCGGAGAATTAATAGACAGAGATAGGCAGAGACCGAAGGCATGGAAGAGCCTATGGTAGACTAGAACGTAGTAGGACTTGCGGTTTCATCGTTCGGAACGTTCCTATATACGTATAAACGCGTTCCAGCGTTCCTCTCGGTTCGCTATGACCAGCCGTCCCCTTCTCACCTTTTATTTCTCTATCTCTCTTTCTCCCTCGGGTTCACTTTACACTTGTTTTCGTTTTTCTGAATGAACCCGTGAGAGCGTGTAGGACCAACTAGCTGTAGCCGTGGGGCCGCGAGTAGCGCGCGAATACTCGTAGCGTAGAGTCGCGCCTTGCGCGCTGCAGTGACCAGAGTGCAGTCAGTGGTGCATCCAATCTGTGGACCTTCGTTCGTTGACTGCATCTGAGTAAGTTCGTTCGTTTAGCTTATACGACGTCTTGTTTCTCATATTCATATTAACCGCCGACTGCGTCCTTCCCGTAAATACCAGCTTGAACGTTCTCGACGTGCGCGCTATGGAAATTGCAACGGTGCCAGTCGGTATCGTCGCTGTGCGGTTACGGCTTTTTAAGGTTCGACCGCGTTTACGGCATTGCTGCACGCGGTGCACGTGGCTGCGTGCACTCTGAATGCACAATGCGCTTGCATCGGCGACACGGTTAACCATGGCTACCGATAACATTGACTGGGCGGTAATTGTCTAGCTTTTTTTTTTTATCGCGTGTTTCTTTACCGACGGGATTTTTTAAATCGTTTTAATAAAATACTATTTTATCTTTCTTGCCGTATTTCATACTGGATCATCTCCGTTATGCTAATCGACTGTAAATTTTTTAAAATTGATAACATTTCGATTTCACACCTGACACGAGCTGCGGTGCATCTTTTGATCTTTTCTTTGGATCTCGCCAACTGGGACAGGAGGGCCTCGTTCGTCCCTTATACGTAGATCGACTTAATAAATATTTATTTGATGAATTCCCGACGATTTAGAGAAATATTCTTCAGACCCGAATAACGTATCTATTACGTATCGATGTGTGCTCCCGTTTTATCCCGTAACTTTATTCGAAGATGTTGCACGTGTTTCTATATGGAGATACGTCTTGTTCTGTCATCGTGTTTACTATTGAATTGTCAAACGCACGTGGTGCCCACCGAGTCTATTGAATCGAGGGAGAAAATTTACCTTGGCGCAAACCAGGCTCCGTCGTCCCTAGCTACTTTCTTCTCCTGTATAACAGGTATACTGCGTAGCGGAGGATCCCGTGGGAATTTTTTTTAACGTCAAGTTATTCTATGGTCTCTCCTGACATTCCCATTTGGAAACAATGCCGGCCGTCACGTGTAAAACCGTATGAGAAATGATCGTCACAACGCATCCAGAAAGGATGAACATTTACGAAAGGATGTTTATATATTTCGCGTGTACGTGCGTGTGTGTGTGTGTCCACTAAAAAATCGTAGCATTTCTACGTAGACACGTAAATAAGGGCGGATACATAGAGAAGCGTTGAGGAGCCGCATATGGCGACTTCGCAAGCTCGTCTTTTCGCCTGCCGGAAACGCGGACTCGTTGTTGTGCGAGCGGCGGTGCGTTTTCATCAAAATTTTCATCACGCCAACCCTTTAGGTCGCCGGGCTGGTTCCTACCGCGTTTGGGCTTCGAGGGGATGAAACGACGAAGGATAAAGTACAGAGAGGGAGATAGACGTGCAGATAGTGACAGAGTGGGACGGGGAGAGAGAGAGAGAGAGAGAGAGAGAGAGAAAGTTGATAGCGAGAGGGTTGAAGAGAGTCAGAGGGGGTTGCGCGCGTCTCGCCACTGCTGCGTTTTCCCTTTCTACCCTTCGGAAATTACACGCGGGTTTCGAGATTCACGCACAAGGTCCCCTCTGGCACTCCGGTGTGTCAGAGGGTGGGACAGGGCTGCGCAAGGGTGGTTGATGGCAGTCCTAGCGTGGGGTTGGGGTTTAGGTACTGTGGAGCTGGGACCTGGGACTTGGGGGCTGTGCAAGGGACGAAAATGGCGAGGTGGTGGATTTCCTGGGGTAGGTGGCGGAGGACCGAGCACAGGACCGAAAACGGGGTTGAACACAGCAGCGCGGAAGAGCCTAAGGGTGGCTTTCTGGAGTCGTTGCAGTATCGACTATATTCCACGCAGCCCCTTTTGCAGAATGTGGCTGTAGTTTCCACAGCATTATCATCCCTTAGCTGAAAAGCAGTGCTACTGCTTACTGCGTCCTCCTCCGTTTCCCTCTTATACCCGGGGGGGTGAGTTTCACTCTCGTCATCCCTCGTAAGTTCACCCTCGCTATGTCCTCTCACACCGTATTCCCCGCTGATGCTCCACGCACCCTATTCTGCAGGATTCACCCTGGTCTCTCCTCCCTTGCCCTTGCTGGTCCTCTCCTCGCCCTCATCTACTTTCCAACCATTTTGCCAAACTCACCAGCCGCCCCCCCCCCCCCTTTCCCCTTTGGATGCTACCGCCACGCGTATCCTATTGCGCAACGTACCAGATAGCACGGGGTTGAAATTTTGCACGAAGGGTTGGTATCCTCCACTCGCCGAAACTCGGGTAAAATCTCTTTACTATCCCCGGGGTTTGCGAGTTTTCAACTGTCCTTTCTGCACTAGTCTCCTCGTGGGTCTACGTGGCTCCATCTGTCTCGCTACGTAAGTTTAAGACTTTCGCGCTTACACGCATTCGACGAGTCGATCGCCTTTTCGTGCGTATTTAACATTAGCATCTTGAATGATTTACCAAGCCTGAGACACTCGACGCCGAAGAGAGTCTCTCTGGCTAATCGCATCGGACGATACTTATCGAATATTCCGTTTCCGTCGTTCCGTTCGTTCGTGTTTTGATGCAGCTGCCATTGATATTAGTTGCCGAAAGCTCCGCCAGAGTGCAACCTGTTTTCATTATCGCACTCGCGTGCCTGTATGCTTTCGCACGATAGACTCTTCCTTCGTGGCAGCCATACTGGTATGACGCAACGCAATTCTTTCGTGGAAACTCGTGTCTATCTTTACGTTTCCGTAAAGGCGATTTATTTGGCATGCTAAGGCGCGGCCGCGCTCGAATAAGCACTGCGAACGCCTGCAGCCGCGCACCTACAACGCCCCATGATTACGACGACGACGATCCAACAAGACCATTGCTATTTTCGCTCGTTGCGTGATGTACCTATAGACCACGACAGGCTTATTAGTGCACGGTCTTAGAAGGCGGCCGACCGAGAGAGACCTTAGAAATTGTGGAGAGGACGTTCTCGTTTGGATTCTCATGCACGCAGACGCGTCGTCAAATCGAAGAAGCGGCATATATACATACATACATATATATATATATACACGCGAGAATCGCAGCACGACCAATTTGCAAAGTAAATGATATTTGCAACGTCGATTCGCTCTGCTCGTCGGTCGTTGGTAGTCGCGACTTGCGGCCAACACGCGCTGTCGTTGACGTCGCGTCCCGCCTCGCCGAATTATTATTCGACACGAGTCCGCCGAGCGGTTCAGCTGTTTTCTTTGTCAAGTACATCGTAAATATTACGCAATTTCGGCGACGCTATCGACGACGATAAGCGACTGGCGAAATGTCACGTTTCATTCAGTAAGGCATTCGCAGCGAACAGCTTTCTCTTTTGGTTTCGTATTTTCTTGCAGATATTTTTTTTCGGGTTTGTTTATATATATATATATATATATTTTTTTTTTTTCCTTTCCAGACCGCTTTCGTATTTCGCACGATATTCACAAGTTGCTGCTGCGATATAAAGGCGTGTTTGTCGCGTCGCGAGGACGGTACGGTACGCGCGTTTGAATTTCTTTTTTTTTTTTTTTTTACGATTTGCAATTTTCGAGTGATTTTATATTGGTGGGCGATTTTTTTTTCCTTTTTTTTCTCTATTAATTTTTCATGCAAGACCAGTGCGAATTTATCGAATGACTTCCGTCCTCACTTGGCGACAGCACCGTGCGACAACTCGTTGAAATTTCGTGATAAATACTTTGAAAATGCGACAAGTGCCGATCGACAAGGATCGGGATTTACCGCACATCTTTAGTCCACGATAACGCATTTCCGGTCTGACGTAACTTCCACGCTGTACAATTCGCACACGTATTCGCCGTAGTGCGGTGCGGCCCAGTTTTTCGTGTCGCTATCACACACGATGCATCCGATTCGAGCGCTGCAGGCTTGCGACTAAAATTTTAATAATCTCTAAACACGTCCATTTGCATTCACTTAGGTTGCTCGTATAAGGACGTTGTAGACACGCGTGCTACGTAGAAATAAAAAATTGTACGTGTATCAGAGCGTCTGTCGCGATGCAGCGAAGAACAAGGACGGAGAAGAGCACAGCGGCGATGGTTAGAGAGAGAAGGGAGAAGGCGTAGCGTAAGAACGAAGACGTTTTCAAGGGTGAGATTTCGGATTCGCGAGAAGGTTGGAAGAGGACGGGAATATAAATTTATTTGACCCTGAGCCAAGAGATCCTTCAGGATCCGATTTACCAGCAGACCTACTAATACATACAGCGTACGCTGCTTCGCGACGAGAGAGAAAGTGAAAAAAGGTGAAAAAGGAACGAGCTAGTTAGGTGAGCGATGCTGTCTAAGACGGAGCGACAGAGAGAGAGAGAGAGAGAGAGGAGTGTGCGTGTCCCCAGTGTGAGGGAGTGTGTACGTAACTGGAGGCGCGCGTGCGGCCCCGCAGCGACCTTGAGCCTCTCTCTCCCTCCAAAACACCCACCGCCCCACTCCACCAGGTTTGGCCCACCTCCATCTGCACCTCCCCACCACCTAATCTCAACTCCCCACCACCGCCGGTCCCGTCTCCCTACCCCTTGTCTAATTTTGCTCTCCCCTCTCACGCTCTCTCTATCGTCGTTCACCCCTCCATTGCCCAAAAAGCTCTACCTCCCTACCACCGATCGCCGCCACTTGCACGCAACGCAGACCCAGGGACTGGAGTGCACACTGAATTTTGGCGGAGCCCAGTGCCGTAGAGAATTCGGGCGATCACACGAATCTACGGGGCCCCTCGTGAGTTTTTAGGTTCCTCGCGAAAACCTATCTAACATTTTTCTCGGCACACTCACGTTCTAATGCTACGGGCTTGACTAAAGGCTACGTTCATTCGGCGATTGTCGTTTCAATCTCTAGCGACATGTCCGAGCTAACGAACTCGTGCAGACGTCTAACTGGCTCGTCCCGCGTCGCGGATCAACTTCTTGGGACGCTCGATGATCTCGAGGACCGATCGTCAGCCTAGAGCCAATATTTCCCATGAAATTATCATTCGTTAAACGACCGAAAGACGATACCTTGAAGTCATTACTAATATATCTATATACGTTCCACCTCGTATTCCTATCTCGTTGAACGCAACGTACGACACTCGTTAAATTCGCAGGGCTATAAAATAACGTGCTGCGTTACAAGTCACGTTCTCGTTGCGACTGGATCGCAGGCGTAACGAGAGCTTTCGACTCTCGGGAGAGAACATGAAAGCAAGAAGAAGAAGAAGAAGAAGAAGAAATCCCGTGGTACCGAGGATCTGTCTCTCGGACCTGGCACGTGTTAGATTAGAAGCCGTCAGGGACGGGAGGGGGGAGGGACACCTTAGAAACGTTAGAGAGGGGGAGGTGCTCGCACGGAAGGAAGGACGACCGGGGGGGGACGGTCGGGCACGGTGGGGCCCTGGACACTTCTGGGGCCACGGAGGGAAGGAGGGATCGTAACGCGAACTGAAGTTCGGCAATCATGGCCTTAGGCAATCATGCCCGGAGCCTCCCACTCTTTGCTGGTAGAAGGAGAACAAAAAATTGGCCCTCCCCCCCTCCTCACACCCCCTCCCCACCGCCAACCCTCACTCGACAAAATCGTTTCTCCCTCCCCGTCATCCCGATCCAATCCCTCCCTCCGGTCCTCCCCTCGCTCACTAACACTATTTCGGCCAACAGCATTTGCATCGGCACCGATGACCCATATACACATTCTTTTCACGTTACATTCTTGAATTTTTTTTTTTTTTTTTCCCTCCTTTTTCATTTCGCGGCACGACTTCGGACGCTCGTACTACGGCCGCAGTCCTCCTCTCCGGCCGGCTTCTGCCTAACGTTAATTCGTGTTTCGCTCATCGTTTGTGCGTGCCTCTTTCTAACCTCTTTCTCTGCCGTTGTACTCAGTTCGCTCGCTCGCTCGCTCGGTGGCTCAGAGTCGATCGCTCATCCGCTCGCTCGCACGGCCGTTCGTCTATTCATCGCGTGTGGTTCACGTAAGTGCACGGGGCTCGATGCGTCTTCCTGCTGGAGAAACGGGGATCGCGACCAGGTCTGACGAACACGACCACGACACTACGGAAGGGTCGGGCGTGTTGGCATTGGCTTAGTGAGTGAGAGAGAGAGAGAGAGACAGAGGGAGGGAGAGTGACTGATTTTTGTGTCGGATTCATTGGCCGAGACCCGGACAATGCCAGGAACTGTTGTGTCTCCGTTCACGGAGTTTGTGCGAAGCGTGCGCGTACACGTGCTCGAGACACGGATCTGCTAACTGGACGTGGATCCTCGGCTCACGGGTATCCTGGTGCCACTTTCTTGGCTCTGCCTTGGGATCGTTGTATTTGGATCCAACCTGCCTTCGTTCCTTGTACTACGAATTTTTACTTAAACGCAAATTCTTTCTCTTGCCTCTTTTGCTTCACTCGTTTTCCTGATTTATCGACCACGTCTTATCCGTCTCGCTGTTGTTTCGTGCGCTGCTGTTTTACTCCGTCGATAAGTGCTCGCGGTGATATGGATTTGTGATTTGTCGAACTTTGAGTGACTTTCGGTGACTGGTTTTTTTTATAGAGAAAAAAAATTTTTTTTTTCTCTCTACGAATCCGAAATTGTACTCTGGAAGTACGTCCGACGCGTCGGTTCTTGGTGGGAACCGTCTGTGCTGCCATTTTTTGTTCTCCTTCGATCGGTATGTTTTTTCGATTACATTATACGTGCAATGCGTAACGTTGACGTTACGTACTGTTATGCCTTGTAGATTTCAATGCTACCAGGTCAGATTGGTTCGAGCTCCTTTTTTTTTTATCGATATCATTGTCAAATTTCGTTTAGTGCTTTCTTCTCGGTTGGATAAAATTAACGTGTTTTATTAATTTTTTTTCTTTTTTTTTTCCCCATTTCGAAGCCACTTTACTTGATTAGTTTCTTTTCTTTGCCTCTTGGATCGTATCTACTGTAGCGACACTAGCTGCTTCCACGGTGTTAATTTAACTTTCGTACGACTCTACTTGAAGTCGCGAGAGTGCAACGAAAATTCGACGTCACGATCGTCACTCCACGCTGATAAACCCCTCGAAATTTACCGCTACGATTCCGCAATGCAGGCCCCCAATCTTGCGTCGGGACTATTTACGATCGGCATTCCGATTGATAACGAGATCACGTACGTTGGGGGGACCACATACGTCGACGCGAACAGCATACGTTAAAGGCGCACGTTTGAAAATACGTGAACTGCAAGCTCCGCAGCATCGCGCATCAAGATCTATCGATCTTGAATCTCGATCGAGCGGGGTGGTCCGAAGAATGAGAAAATTAAAAAAAAAAATAATCACTCGAATTTTGAAGAAAAAAAAAAATTTGTTTTTTATACTTTAATCAGAATTCGCGATACGTGATTTTAATCCGCCAGCAAAAGTGTCAGTGACCTTAATTAATAAGTCGCACGGATCTCGATAAGAATCCCAAGATCGATTTACCTGGATCTTCTTGATTCATTATTATGTAATTTTCATCCCCTTGTTTGTGTCGTCTCCATGTTATCTGACAACTGGATTCGTTTCTCTGCAGCTGGAGGAGCAGTTGGGCACGGCCGCGATCAAGAAGGGAGATCCCTATTGGAAGGTGGTGGCAGTGACAGGGGTGGCGAAGGTCACGGGTGTGGGCTTAGGGGTGGCATCATGGACTCTCATCAGCAACAGTTCTGCCTCAAGTGGAACAGCTTCGGCAGCAACTTGGCCACCGCTTTTTCGAACCTCTTCAAGAGCGAGAGTCTAACCGATGTCACCCTTTTTTGTGAGGGTAAGTTGAAAACAATCGATACGTCGGTAAAGAGGATTTCTTCTTTATTTTTCATTTTTTTTTTCATGCCCTAACGATCGTCCTAATGAATGATAAGAGCAACGCGCACGAACGGATTCTCGTTCGTCATCCGCCACATGGCTGCTTAGATGCGTGCATGGTATAAGTCGAAATTCGCGTGACTCGTTTGCCAAAAGCCTTGCTTTTCGCGAAGCATAAACGTGTGTGGGTATTTGGTATTATAAAAAAAAAAATTTTTTAGCACAGTCAAATCTTCAGTCCAGTCACTCCAGGCCTTAGGCGTTAAACCCGTACGGTTTTACGGGTCTGTTTAAGCTCGCAGGGATATAAAATATTTGTAATCGTGAAATTGTTGAAAAGAAAAATTTCATACGGTTCGATCAACGCGTTGCTATTGTCTCGGAAAAGTGCATATGTCTCTGGTTGTTACACGTATGTACATACGTCAGGCGCCCGCCTGCGGTTCCTTGCAGCGGCGCGGTCTGACCACGTTTGCCGTGACTACTTAGAGCGCTTCCTGCCAGCGCTACGGGCTGGCAAAATAATTCGCCGTCTGACCATCCACTTACCCTACTCACTGTCCGACCAAGGATACGGCTACGTCACTCGAAATTTACGTCTGACCTACACGCGAATATCCACTGCCACGACGAATGCACTCGCCCAGAGTGCATCGACCGTCCGACAGCAAACTTCACCCCTCCTATCCTATAAGGTCTGATCGTAAATATTGTCGAACCACTTGCACGTGACTCTAAGCCGTCTGCTTGCACGCGAATCTCTACTACTTGGCACTGATTCACTTGTGTTGGTGCATCCAGTGGATGCACCCGCCATTGGCTCTCCCCTTCTTCCCTTCTCGACCACGTGTTCGTCGCGCATGCACAGCCTGCGCGTAGTCACCACCTAACACGCGAATCTTACCGACTTGCACACGTTGCACTTTCTGCCTGTGCGCGCTGTAGGTGTTTCGCGAAAAATGCAACTGCCGAGAACTGTGTCAGCCGCGCGGAATCCCAGTGCGACTCGAGCGCTCGCGCGATGCACTCGGTCGCTGCACTTTGCCGAATGCACCGGTCGAGGTCCTTCGTTACGCGAGAAAAAAAAATTTTTTTTTCACCGTCAATTCGATCAACGACTCGCGAAATGCATCCCGTCCTGTCGTGTCGGTTGGATGCACTTTTGGTGCATCGGGAAAGGGTAAAAAAAAAGTGCACTCAATTTTTTTTTTCTCGTACAATTTTCGTGCCTGCCTCACCGATCAGTGCGATATCGCGCTTGTGCTTAACCTTGGTGATTGTTTCGACAGTGATGAAAATTATCTCGTATGTCGGTTAAAGCGATCGCTCGTCGCGATCGGTCATTTCGCAAGAGCCGATCTTCATTGGTGGAATCAACAAGTCGACCGACGTCCGGCTTCTCGGGGATTAATCGTAGGAGCTGCATGAGCAGCGAATTCATTTTTTTTTTTCACTCGTTTCTGTCAATAGAGCTACGGGCCTTATCGGACGTGCCTGATAACGGTACTATACGCTGTATAGTACATACGCTGTATATACATGTGTCTCCGTTAGATACGTGTGCTTCCCTTATCAGACTGGCCTAGGTGAACAAGTATGTGCAATTTTCAAGAGCCACTGCGGATTCGCCACACGGTCGCATACCTGGTTGATACAGACTGGCAATTTCATGTAGGTAAATGTATTCGCTTACTTACCGACCGATCGAACAGCAATCGATTCCGGTCGCAGCTTCCTCTTATATTTTTTTATCACTCGTCACAGTACCAATTAATAATTTCGCGACGTCGCTCAACTTCGCGATTTGCCCCAATCGACTTTCACGAATTCTCAATCGATACTCCCGATTATCGAAAATCCATAATAATTCACACTCGTCTCTCCTCAGCCTACCGCGAGACACACTTTATCCCTTAAGCACGTTCGCCTACGTTATTGACGAATCTTCCAGCATTGCCATGCTTACCCATGTGTTAACTTACCTTCCTCGTGGTAATCGCCCAAGCGTGACTCGTGTCAAACGTCAAATTTCGCAAAGTGCTCGTTGAAAAAGTTCGCCGATCCCAAAATCCATTTTTGACATTACCAACAGCGTTTGCATTCAAGCCCGATCGAGATTGACCGTGCAGGGTCGAGTTAAAAAAAAAATGTTTCCTTTTTTCCACCCTAGAAAAATTATACGCAAAAAAAATTCACTAATAATTCATAATGCTGCGCCAGGCTTAGTCGCTACGTAGTCTCTTGCGGCGAGTCTCGATTCACGGCGGAGCAAGATTGAGCAACTATGCCCGAGCCTCGCGGAGCCGGCTATAGCAACGGTCTAAGTAGGTCTGGGTTACAGTTAGATGTAACAGCCGGTCCCGTGCGGAAGAAACGTTAGAAGGTTGTCAGCCGTATTCGATGCACATAGCACAATACCGTCGTTTACACACAGACACACATAGTCCCACGAAAGTGTCTCTGCTATTCATATACGAAACCACCTATACCCACGTTAGACTCACATGCCCACAGTGCATAAAATCGAAAAAGGCTCTAATGACTTTTTGGTTAGATATACCGTATATCTAATGTGCTCGAGTGAATAGACGTAGAGAGAGTGAGAGAGACGGATACAGAAGGCAGACTGAGCGAAAGAGAGAGAGAGAGAGAGAGAGAGAGAGAAAGACCGTGCCACAAAATGGCATTGCAGCAAGTAGCACATGGACACGCGCCGTCGTTAGAAACTCGAATCAGCTTGCCGACATTGGTCATATTCGAAAGTGTGGGATGCAGGATGTAAGTGACTGACTGAGAGAGAGAGAGAGAGGATCGAGCATGGCCAGGGAGGTAAGGGAACGTGAAAATATTCAGCATCGTTAGAAAATAAGAGACAGACTATACGCAGAACAAGCCGTTCCAGAGGACGGATTCTCGAGCCGCTCGGTTCGCTCGGTTGTCCATTATGTCCTTGCCTTGACGAAATACAACACGTAATCGGCTCTGCACGAAACGCTTGCTCGTGGAACAGCGCTCGGCGTTCCTCTGCGCCGATTCTAGCCGCGGTATTGTCCGCCGGGACTTTAGACAATGTCAGTGGCGCACGACGGGGAGCGTGAACGGTCGTACGAATTGTTTCGTGCAAGCTGAGCAGCAGCCGTTGCGCTACGAGTAGGAAGGCCGTGACAATTATTGCTCGCTGACGTAGCTTAGTATCGGGGTTACTAATTGGGTCGTTGTATATTTAGCAGTTTGGCGATACGTGCAATGATCTTCTGGTATTAGTTTTACATATGTACGTCCTATAGACACTTTGATAAGGGATCGCGTATAGTTGCGTATGCTTGATAGGCGATTATATGGTAAGGTTGAACAAGTGTGAGATTTTTTTTTTTTTTGGGCGAGCGGAGGGGGGCGTGCGATAGAGAGAGAGAGAGGGGGGGGGGGCTTATCTATATCGACACGTGTGCTCGTTGAATCGAATACCTTGTCTAACAGCTAGTTCCATTATTTATGTTTTATCAATGGTTATGCGTTTGTAGTATGCGAAGTGTGTACGTGTTGGTTTTTTGCGACAACCTTTAAATTTGAAATACGGCTCGAGACGAGTCTGAGTTTGATTTTCAGTCTTATTCGATGACTGAGATTATTCGGGTGTTTATACATATATACGTATATAATGTGTAATATGAATATATATATATATAAACAATGTATTTGGATACAGATTCGAAGCTACACGTGTCAGACTTGGAGAATCTTTGTAAAACTTGTAATATCTAAATGATTGAATGTCACTGGCTTCTAATGATTTGCTCTGTGATACATTTTACCGGCTGTCCTTGATATTACACGTAATCGCCGTGCCGGAGCGTTTTATACGTAGCCAACGTGTTTTTTCCGAGCTTTCACCAGTAGTTAGGTATGGCGCTAGTGAGACTCGCGAGACGTAATTCAATTTGTGGGTAACGAGACGAGGTATACTGACGTACGAGACGTACGAGACGTACGTATGTACCGTTACGGATGATCATTGCGTGAAGATCATTTATTGCACGTACGTTAATAGTGAATGGCAGTGCGCAGTGTCGATAATATTGTCGGCGTGCGGTGAGGCCGAGCAGATGGCTGAATAGAGATTTTGCAATTTTATCGTATTACACGTCGATAGACGACAATGGCGAATAAGCGTATCTGACTATTAAATGATTTCGAAGTCAGGCGCTTCGGATCTTAATTGAAATTGCATCGAGGAAGTAGTTTTGGAAAAATTTTTTTTTTCTTCTTTTTAATTTTTAAATTACTTTCCTCGTTCCACGACTCGAGCGATTGCGTAAGTCGCTAATAAACGTTGCAAGCGGTTGGCCCAGAATGATGAACGCTAAACCTCGTTTCACACGTATCCACGCACACCCTGACGCCACGCTACGTCGAAGCTACGCACACACGCTCGAAGCCAACCAACACGCACACTCGATCGTTGCTCGCTTCACGCGACTGGTGTATCGGAGCTGTAGGTTATGTAGGTCATAGGGTCCGCTGCACCGCTGGGGTACGGTTGAAGCGTATCTGCCGAATAGGTGGCGCTATCTATGTGGGTCGGGAATGTCGGCTTTGGTCAGAAGATGTAGGTCGAGTAGCGCGAGATTGCGTGTTGCAACGTAAACGCAAATAAACGCAGCCGTCGGCGTTCACCGTGCAGCTGGATGCGGTGTGCGTGTAGACGTATGTATACGATGAGACATGCACGTGCGCGTAGATGGTTGGATCGGCTCGTTACTTTTCCGATGCTCGTCGCAGTCGGTAAGGTAGGCGTGTATGCGCGATCGGTAACCCGTATAATCACGGGGAGACGAAAAGTCGCACGAATTTTTATTATTCATTCGATGACTGTAGAAGCCGGTTGTTTTTTTGGCTTCTTACCGACGAGGAGACTTTGCAGCGCGAGGCGACTTGTTCGCGCGGTGTGAAATGCAGCTGCTAATTTTTCTTCTTTTTTTTTTCCTTCTCAAAATAAAGCAATGCGAAATTACGCGTCTGCCTGGTGGATGTGGGGAGGCGTGGTTGGGTCGGGATATTCGGTAGGCATTGTGATTTTTATCTGATTAATTGTGACGCGGGTGGGAATGACGAGAGTTGGATGACAATTTTTGTTGCCAGGAAGGGTTGCTTTTATTTTATTTTTTTTCTTTTTCCTCGTCCCTCGTGGAATTAATGCTCTTTATACCCGGTGCCCAAGGGCTGATGTAATCGTGCAGCCTGATACTGTCGCTACGGGATATCAGACACGCACTTTTCGTAAGTTACGAGTAGCTTTCACGTTGCACGGAAACGCCGACTCGCGATATCGCATGACGCGATGACGAACCTGTGACGATAACGCATCCGTTAGCACGCGCTGCTTTTAAGGAAAGCACACATGCATGCGAGTGCGTATATATATATATATATATATATATATATATATATATATACACACCTACAAGCGGTTGTACGGTTGTTTAGCGAAAACGAGACTGCGCTTCCTTCTCTCAAGGAAAACCACGTCCGACGACGGCGCCATCTGTGAACTCCTCGAGAATCACTCGAGGGAACCGGTCGTTCGCCTGAACCGTGCGAACGGCACGCGTTACAATATCGAGAATGTATATCTTTGCGCAATGGTGCATATTTTTTTTAAATTTCAATTCCTTTCGAAATTCAACCTCGCCCCAAGCACCCCGGTCAACGTCACCTCATACTGTATCGAACGTCGATCCCTATCGCGAACAACGAACCCATTGCACGGCATATAATGAGAGTGCGCACTTGTAGGATCTATACCGGTTTTCGAATGGTCACCTACCTCCATCCTCGCCCCCCTTACCCCTCCGTCCCCTCGCCTTCCGCCACTTCTCCTAGATGACTCGACGATCTTAGTATGCAACCAACGAACGAAAGCGATAACCCCTTTCGAAGCAAAGGGTAACCTATGTATACGACGAACGAGGTACCGTACTCTGTGTAGGCGACTTGTGATTGATAATTTTGCGAATTGTTGAAAAAAATAATTTTGAAAGAAGAAAAACAAAAATTATCCGAATACACGAGTACACGCGACTTTCTAAATCGCGTTCAACAGTCACAAACGTTGGATCAGCCGGGGACCGATCGTTTTTCTGCATCGAGCCTAGGTCGACCCCCCCCCCCCCCCCCTTGTCGCCGTTCACTCTTTCTCTGTTTCTCCTCCTCCTCCCAATACCCCTTCTCACGGCTAACAAGAGCGGATTCATTATTTCGCACGTAATAAGCTGATTCACAGTCGCGGGTAACATAAATAGCCGTGACATGGTGGAGGTAGGCGACCGGTGCTGCCAGCACGCGCTAGAATATTGCAAGTATGTTGTTTCATTGACCCCGAGGAATCACATGCCCGAGCATGGGATTGCCGGGATAGGATGGCTCGAGTCCTACATTTATAGACGATGCGCGCTAACTCCCAAGGCTCGTGTGTTTCACGATGTATCCAATGCCGTCGGGTAGTATAGCCAAAACACGTATTTTCACTATGGGCATTAGGCGTAGCCGCTATCGTTCGTTTACGTATCCCCGTATACAGTATCTTCCTTACCGACAGAGCGTAACGTCGTGATTCTAACCTCGCGTCGTATCGAGTCCTTGACTTTTACAGAGATATTTCAAAGCGACTCTAACTCTATTCGCACTTATTGCTAGGCGGGACATCCTTCGTTTTCGATTCTTCGCTGTTTTCATTCTCCCCGTGTTTATCCCGTCGGATTAGTCGATCGCTGTGGGAGAAGGTGGAGTCTGGACGGTCGCTCGGTTGCTGCCTGGTAGGAGTAGCTGGTAGGTTAGGCATTTTTGCCCGACACGTAAGCAGATTCGTGCACGATGACTGCCGCGGAGTGCAAGGTACTTCGTGAACGTAGGAGACCTTGGCTTGTACGCGGTTGCCTGGGTATGTATTGTGTGGGAAGAGGGTGGGAGGGTTGCGGGCGACTCCACGGAGTGAACGCACTTGAAACGCAAACACGAACTGCCAGGCAAAGTACACTTCCTGGAGTCAAGGCTGACTCTGATGCAACAGGATGCCGGCCATTAACTCGACCCCTGGGCTTCCAATGCCTCTCTCTCTCTCTCTCTCTCTCTCTTTCTCTCTCTCTCTTTTTGGCCTCCCTCGCGAAACATCCCTGGACACCCCTCGATTACGTATTAGCCAATGGCGAATGTGCTTGGGGCAATTAGAAATTGATGACGTCATTTTTTTTCTTTCTTCTATAACGTCTCCGCGTAGTACCTGGTAACAGGTCTTTGACATTTTGAATTTTTTTTTTCAAAATTTTTTTTTTCGACCTTTTCAAAATTATACAGTTTCTTGCAAATCTTGTCTTGGACTGTACTTGCGCACCGAGATGTCTCTGCGCGGTGTCTACCGAATGTCTTTATGTGGCACGAGGCTGAGGAGGTGGGTGGGACGGACGGTGAGTTTATATTGTTAATAAAAAATGTAGAAATAGGGTTTGGGAGTCTGTTGCGTCAACACGTGGCGATACGGATCCAAAGCAATTAATCGTAGATTGATAAGATTGACACGCGCGTCCTTGAGGCACTGCGAGGACTGCATTGTGAATCCACGAGTGTCGGACGTTAAATTCGAACGAAAAACAGGTCGGAATCATAATCAATACCCAAAGTCACAAGATACCGATAAGCGCAACACGATAAAGTCCCCCTCCAACTCTCCCCGGCTTCATACCACACGATATACCGGTTTATGGCTGAATGTATCTAGCGCCTGAAATTCTTTCTTATTTTTCGTCGCTCACCATGCTCACCGTCCCTCGACGCCTTTGACACTTGTCACCTGTGAACGCGCGTACAAGGCGAAGCGGCAGGGACATATTTGTGATCTGTTTGCAGGTAACGAGGAACGGACGAATTGTGGAACGAGACGGATGAAGGAACGGAATGGAATCATAACCAAACGTTAGGAACTGGGCGAACTGGTCGGTGGTGTTGGGAAAAATTATTGTAAAGCATTCAGATGCCTCGACACGAGGCATCTGGCCTGACATTGCGTAACGCGTACGTGTATTGTTGGCCGTTTTTTTTTGCAGAAAACGTCATACGCGGCTTACTTATGGGATTACGATTAGTGAAGTGCGAGTGTGGGTGACCTTGGGGGGAAAAAATTCTCGTGGGAATTATTGGGTCAGTGGGGAGAACGAAGGAAAGTTGGATCGTGACTGTCCGTTAGGAGAGCTTAGGGAATTGGATCGTGGAATAGGAAGAGAAGAGGACAATAAAGAATGGAAGAAAAATTTAGTCCCGGGCATGTGTCGCAAATATTTTCATAGGTGTGCGTCATTGCCTTGTTTTTTTCATAATCCCTCGGCACACATGCAAGACTTTTAGCTTTGCGGGCCAAATGCTGTTTGTGTACGTATATACGTATATATATACGTGACAATGTATAGTGATGTATCACAGATGCACAGCTGATAGCGTCGCAACGCGTCGTCGGCTCTTGAGATACACATGTGGGATCGGGTTAGAATTTCATGAAGGGATTTACATGGTGGGGAGTCAATTACGATAGTAGTGTGGTGAATACGCAAGTTGTGTAATTACGTGACACTGATAACGATTATACCGATGGCGAGTCGATAAGAGAGAGAAAAAAAGAAGGAAAAGAATGTCGAAAGATTCACATGACTTAATGTAAAATCACGTGTACTCGCCTCCTTTCGTTTATCCTTATTATTTGTAGTTTCAGCGACGCGAGCTCAGGCAGTCTATCTGAAGATTCGCCTTTACGCATCCGATACTTGTATATCGACACGATATATCTTAAGTGACGATAGTTGTTATTTTCAATTGTGAAAACAGCGACGAGTTCGTATCGCCGCTGATAATGTTTACACTGATCGAACGATAAGCACGTAAGAAGGTTAGATATTAGGGCGGGTACGCGGTGTTACTGTCTTTTTCACGTAGAGTCCTTCCGTCGGTCTTTGTCACTCGGTCTAGGTACGTTTCTATTAAAAGAATATGCTAATCGTTTGACTTTATTTATACAGGCGTCTATCGCTCTGGCGGGTTTATTCAGCCATAACGTTACGACGAGCACTTGTGCCTCTGTTTCGCCTTTTTTGTTTTCTTTTCCTTAATACATATCTTTCTTAAAGTTGCGCGAAAACAAATGCGCCTTGAGCGCTGACGAGTAATGTCATTGGGAAGCGTCCGGTTTAATGTGATTTAGTTGCAAGTCCGTCCGCTGGGTGTCACCGTCATCGTCCGCCAGTCAGCGCTTACGTCGCTGTTTAAGGAACTTCCGATAAAGCCGTCGTGTTATCGCGGTCGTCTCACCGCGTTATAAAATTGTGATAAATATTATAAAATCGCTGGTTGCATAATGATATTTATAGAGGCAGTGGCGGTTTGCTGTAGCACTTGTGAACGAACTTTATTATTGCGTCTCCGATCGCACGCTCGAGTAACGTGCGTCGCTTCTTGTGTTGGCTGTTACGTACAACTTGTTTTTCCCTGCAGCTATTAGCATTTGCAGATTGTAGCCTTGCTGCCGGCCTGTCATTGGCTCGATACAGAGGAAGACGCGCGCTTATTGGTCCGTACGTATCGTGAGGCCGTTGACGGTTTGCAGCGACCTTGTCAGGGCATTGCCCGCCAATCCCTTACATCCTATTGGCTAAGTTTTTATTCTAATAAAACTGCCGTTCTTATCTTGCGCGCCAACGCTGTGCTTAAGCCGTGCGTATACATAATACGAACATCGCGTGTTACACGATGCGTTCGAGTCGATCTTTTTCTTGGAATACATTGTTGCGGCACGTGGAGAGACTTTGCGTGTCGGTGGCAACGCTGGCTCGGTATACGTCGCGTAAATTTTAGTAGAAGTAAATTTGTAGACAAAACGAACTTTCTTCTTTCAATAATTGCACAAGACTCACGCCATCTTGGTTTTCGATACGTAACCGATGCATTATTGTCGATGTATATTTACGTATCGTAAATTTCACGTTGAACTGTACAAAAAATACGTGATCTAATAGCCTGCCAGTACCTTTCGTCTTACTTATTATCAAGACGAAAGCAACAAAATACGAAACGCCGAGTTTGTCCTCTCTTTTCGTCTACGAAGGACTCGCGCATGCGCGAAAGCGCATCGTAGACACGAGTCACGTATTCACTCGCAGAACGAGATGGAACAAAGGACAAAAATAAAAGGAAGGCCTAAATCGACACGACGAAAAAGAAATAATGCAAATTTTTTTTCTACATACTCGAATCTCAACTAACTCCCTATTTCGATCGATCCTTCGTCATCTACCATGACCTGCCTTTTTCTCCAATTAAATTCGCGTTTGACTTTTGTCCTCGTTCGAAATGAATCCTCGGGCCTCAAATAATCCCAAATCCCCCCGACTACTATAATCGCAATTTTTCATCTTCAATTCTCAAAACCATCCGATTTCATAACAACTCCCAACAAGGACGTGCGTACAATTCCCTCAGAAGGCCCCACAAGCATTCCACACCCAGCCACTCTCTATACGCGCCTTCGTGTTTTCCCATTGGGAAGGAACTTCGCGTTTTCGTTCGTTAAAAATAGTCCGCCGAACGCTTTCAGCGATCGTTCAACGTTCTTGTTTGTTTTTTGGCACGCAGACTGCACGCCCGCACGTAACCACGCGTATACGTACATACAGCCACGCGCGTAATCGCATGCACATACTCGTTGAAAAAAGCATAACGTCAAAATTAAAAAAAAAAAAAAATTCATTTTTTCTCCACCCACACACAAAAAGTGGGCACAATTAAAATTTTCACGAATTGTAAAAAATTTCAAAAAAAAAAAAAACTACCTTTATCTCTCTGCACGTTGCATCAAGCGTTACGTTCAAACAGCCAAATCTACTCGTGCTTATTTACACGACCAATTGTCGTTTACTTGGCAGTCAATTCTCTCCTCGTGTACGTCACACGTACGTACGTATAAGAGAAAAACGTCCCGCGTACCGTATATTTACGAACGCTTGAATGTACCCGCGCATATGTGCGGCTATTACGATTGCAGGAGGATTTGCATGTGACTAGGTGGTTACGCAACGTTAGAAAAAACGACGGCTGCCGTAAGCGTTCGAGTCTTGAAACGGCTTGTAGCGCCCTACTGGCTTGGCCTTGAGATATGAATAGATGCTCGCGAAGAGTGCACTGCTCCGTTGCGTAAGCGGACGCGTTTTATTTGCAAATACGTGGCGGCCCTCGTGAAGACGGAAGAAACCATGGAGAGCATCGCTCCTCGTAGCTGTGCGCGTGTGACGTTAGGACAAGTCAGGTAACCCGACAAAACTTCAAATGACACGACAAGTCATTTATACGAAATATTTTTAACCATCCGTACAGGTTAAGATCGTGGTATAAATTTTTTTTTATTTTTCACTCTTTTTTTTTTCGCACAATTTTCTGCCTGTGGACCGACGTTCGTTATAATCTCGATGCCTGATGACGATGCTAGGTAGACGTAGAAAACATATATATTATCCGCGACACGCCTGGGACGTCTGTATTATGTATACGAGGGGATACAGCGCGATCTAGCGATTAATTGACAAATATTAACACAATTCTTTGGAACATTGAACCGCGATGATACTCGGTGCTGGTAGAATTGTACGTTTAGTTGTCTGGTTAACAAAATTATCGTTAGGACGGTAAAATAATTTAATTGGAATGTTAGTTTTTGCGTTTTGTGTGTGTGTATATATATGTATATATGACGTAGCGAAGTGAAGGATGTTCATTCATTGGGGCTTAGTAAGATCTTATTAATGATAGCAAGGAATCGTAAGAGTCGTAAAAAGATGGCAAAGCTACTCGCCCACGAGACTTTACGTGGCGATGCGCTGTACGCGTTAACGTTTACTGTGCCGCAAGGCGTTAACTCGATTTCGTGCTTTTAGCTCGTAGAAAACAAGAGGACCTCGACGGCGGCTTGGCCGGTCGGACGCGTAACGATACTTCGGCGCTTGACGCTCGATCTTCGTTCCGGCCTTGAAAGGTTACAGAAAATGCATGAAAAAGTCTATGCTAATCTATGCCCGCTGCCTTGATAAAAATGAAAAAAAAATGTTGATAAAAATGTCACGACGACGACGCCCGGCGTCTGTTCTGTTCCCGTCGTCCCGCTCGTTTCTGGTATTTTCGTCGAAACACGTAAATTTGGGGCAACGCGAACGACAATCGTTGCTTAAGGTGTGTTTGGTTCTTTTTTTTTTAAATTTGAATTTATAAATTTTTTCGCGCCATGATTTTTTTTTTATCTTTATTCACGGCGTTTTTGATTTTGGGGCGGGGGAGGGTGTATCGATCCTCATTGCGATCAATCGGCGTTGGGATTTTGGTTGTTTTTTTTTTTTTTTTTTTTTCCTTCGTCTGTTGGCATCTGCTGCGAATTCGCACACGCCAACACGCCTACGCGTGGCGTGCGTAGATACGCACAGCACGCGCACACGCACACACACGCACACGGTCATTGGCCCCTGTGCACACGCGAGGGAACAACTTTGCGACGCAGCTATATGGACGCCTTCCCGTTGCTTCTATGTATATCTGGCCCAGCTTTTGGTGACGCTAATATTTCGCTTGCAGAATTTTTGCGTGTCTCGATTTTGCCGAGCGTCGAAAAATTTTGGCAGACGTCCTAGCAGCGCGACCGCTGGCTGACGCACGATACGTTTCTATGATTTACGTGTACTTTATGCGCAAGTTTTTTGCATGTAGTTTTCTCTCTCTGACTCTTTTTCTTTTTCTCTCTATCTCTCTCACCCTCACTCCTCCGGCCACGTAGCTAGCACGGGCGCGACTGGACGTTCGCGCGAGCTTTTGCTTCTTACCGGCGGGCGCTCCTGGTATACGCGTTAAAATAACGTGCCGATGACTTTCTCGATACACGAGAAGTAAATGATTGCCGATAATTTGACGTCATTGCTAAATTATATCCAATTACTATGCATTTGAATGATTACATGGAATCGCGGATGACGTTAAAAAAAAATTTTTTTTTTTCATCCATTTTATATGGAACAGGGCCCCGCGTTCACGTCGCTCTTCACTGACGTCGAGCTTTCCATCGGGACTTACTGCATCGCCTGACTTCGTTTTGCCAGCGAGCAGCAATGTTGGATCAACCGAGGGACTCCGAGTGTCCCCGAATCAACCCCTACGCGCTACCCTTCTTCCCCTCAGATCTTTCCAGCTTATTGACCTCGTCGATATCGAGGATAATGAATGACGAAATAAATAAATTGACAAAAATTTGAATTTTCTGAGCTCGATCGTATATGACGGGCGGTCGATTGAAGTAATATTAACCCACGTTATACCTTGGCTTATATATATTTTGAGACGCCTATTTTCCCTCGCCCATCTACTTTCCTATCATCTCACGATGTTATCGCTTGCATGTACCGTTGCTTCGGATAACAATGGTAAGACTTCCCATGGAACTTGATACATTTCGTACTCTGGTCCAAGCATCGCAATAGGCAGGTGCGTTTTCATGACCAGATGGTATTTGGTTCCCGGACCTTCTGTCGTGTGACATGGGTAGTCAGGATAGGTACGGAGGTACAGGGTAGCTGAGACGACTTCCTCTTCACACGCTATCAGGGCTGTACGAAGAGCGGCTAGGCGGGTGCTGCGTGTGGCGTCTTTACGTAATTTTCAGGAGCGGCGATCGCGACTTGGTTGTTGTTCATCAGGGGGTACCTGGGTCACAATAGTACAGGAGTGTCTAGGATACATGGACATACGTGTATAAAGCCGCGTTCACATATGCGTATATCTATGCATATATCAAGTTGCTGCGATATATCGCCTTACCGTATGCCGGACAGGATAGCGTTTACACGTATACGTCACTCGTAGTGCCTGGCTACCTATATGTACCTGGGGCATAAATAATGAGATCGTGTCGGAAGATGGCCTAGATATCCAACGGGCTGCAAGAAAAGGGCATTGCCGTCGCCCGATGCCAGCCGGCCTTTATGCCGCCATTCTACGAAGAGGAGGTACGGAGGAGAGCAAAAAAAAAAAAAGGGTTCGTCGACGGTTTACTATTCCCGTATGAAAAATCCCACGCGATTCTCTCTGCCCGTACGACGTAGGTCAATGGGCCGAATGGATTTTCGTTCGCGGCACTGTGAACGCTCCTTTATATGCACAGTAGCGTGGACGTAAATTGCAATGATAATAAAAATATCTTTCAGCACGTAATTTGTTCTTGACACTTTGACGTACGGTGATTACGAGATAAAATATTTGTATGGTTTTTGGAATTAAAGAAAACATTTTTTTTTATTCATTATGATTTTTCGTCTACGGGAATATGGTTACGAACCGGAAGTCATCAGCTTAGGGTTTGTATAATGATAACTGAAATGTTCTCGAGTACCGGTAGGTGCTGCGTTCACGGCATTAGAATACGAATACGCGCAGTATGTTAATTAGGTGTTTACTTTTAATTAGGGACAGAGACTGGTAACCCTTTGGGCACGACCGGCTTTATCGAGATACATATATATATATATATACATACGTGGGTTGCCCAGTCATTGGATCTTATCATTTACGAGGAGCGTCTGTTTCGTAGTTTCGGGAAGAGCAAGAGTGCATCCGTTTTTTATTTCCTCTTAATTATCATCCTGATTAAGATAATCGATTCCGAAAGGTGTTGCTCGGGTCGACGAGCCCGGGTGCAAGATGCACGGAGTGTCGGAATAAAAAATCAAGGGTTGATCGTCACTAGAAAAAAAAATGGTATTGAAAATAAAAATGGATGGAATTATTAAAAAAAATTTTTTTTTCTCATTACAGGAGTCACGTTCAAGGCGCACAGATTGATCCTCGCAGCATGCAGCAAGCACTTCCAGGAACTTTTCGAGGGGATGCCGCCATCTCCCGCAGGACTTATAGTCATTCTGGATGGTACGAGTGCCCACAATATGGCGGCTCTACTCGAGTTCATGTATCGCGGCGAGGTCCACGTGTCCCAGGAGTCTCTTAGCTCCTTTCTCAAGGCTGCCGAATGCCTACAAGTACGTACAAGGAATTTTGGTATCGACTGTACTGCCCGGCGCAATTGTCAGCGTCAGCCGTGATTAACGCAATTGAAAAATACATGCGGGACGTAGAAAGTGTGCGTGGTGTAAAATTGTTGGGGAAGAAAAAAAAAAAAAATCTTCGTCCTGTCCACAGGTGAAAGGCCTCTCAATAGAGCACGAGAAATTGGCGGTGGCGCAGAGGCACGCTGCGGAAAATAATAATTCGTCCTCGGACGGCGGAGGTGGCGGCGGCGGTGGCGGTAGCGACGGTGGCGGCGGTGGTAGCGGAAGTGGTACCGGGGAGATCACCGGCGCCGGAAACGTCGGTGGTAGCGTCGTCAAGAGGTCCCCGACGCCAGCGCCTTCGCCGGCGTCTACCTACACTGTACCCAACGCTTATTCCACGTCTCACTATTACGAGAGCCCGCGGAAGAGGGTAATAAGGTGAGTCCATTTATTCCCTAGGTTCACGTGCTTGACGGCTATACCAACGCTCGTTCACTTCACTTCACGTGCACTCGCTCGGCCAATAGGGGAGGAGAAAAAAGAGGGATGAAATACATCCCGATGGGCAACTTCTTGTCTGCTAGTTAGACAGTTTTGTCAATCGCTGATAAATCAACCTGACCCTTATTAGAGATATCAACTTGCCAGGGGTGGCGGCAACCCTTCGTAAATTTTTTTATAGTGGGAATTGAACGCGTCGACAAAAAGACGTAAAGGATCGGTCCGATCTAGGGTCCCTAGATAACGCAACTAGCGGGGCAACCGTTTCGTAGCTGTTTTTATTACTAGCGATCTAGGGACTTTTTTTTTTCACTATACGTCATCCACCGTCTCTCTCTCTCTCTCTCTCTCTCTCTCTCTTTTTCTTACGTACGGGACTCGTTCTTGCATACTCGTTAATTTATTTTGATTTTTTTTTCTTTTTCGTTTCCAAAAAAAATTCCCTATACATTTTCTTCGGGGCGCTTTCGGGTTTTTTCTTATGGGCTACTTGATTGGCGCGTGGTTTGTGTATGTGTGCTTTTGGGGTGGTTTTGTTTTGGTGTTAATTAAGGGTGACTTGAAAGGACGCGTGTGCATGGCAGGTCGCCGAGCGACGTGGACGCCCTCGGCAGGGCGAGCGTTTTACGGGACGGCGGTACGTTCCGGCCTGCATCTGCTCCCCATCCGCTTCTTCTCGAGAGTCCTGTGTATCAGCCGTTTCCTCATCCTTCGGAAACGCCGACCCACCCCCATACGGCGCCCCACACACCCACGGAACTCGAACGGGAATTGGAACGGGACCGGTCTGAGGAACGCGGTAATGGAGAACACAAGGACAGCGGTGCAGAAGGTAACGAGAGAGAGGAAAGGACCTGTCCTCCACTTTGCTTCATTTCGCTCCGTTTCCTCAATATTATTCCGACGATTCTCGTCCTGTCATCCTGCTTTCTTAATTTTCATTTTATTTTAATTACAAGCAGCCTGTGGCTGCCGGTTGTGAATCTTTTGAACGCGTCGCGATCTTTTAACGCGAGTCGCAGAAGAAAAAAAGAAAATATGTGAAAATATATACCGGGTGACTCGTACTCGGAGATCTGGCTTACTTTTTATTAAAACCGAGAACGACGTAGAAGTGAATGAAAGAAATTTTTTTTTTTCAAAAAATTTTTTCAAAATTTTTTTTTTTTTTCGATCGATTCAAACTGTCTCTTATGGCAATTGGGGTTATAAGATTCGATATAGAAATAGTGACAATCACGACGGGGTATATATACGCGGTAATGATTGTACGAGGGTGAAATACGTTTCATCCCCATATTTGTTTTTTTTTTTTTTTCTTTCTTTCGTGGATTATGAATATTTTAATAATCCACTGCCCGAGCGGTTATTTACGTTCTCGTCCATTATCCTCATTTTTCACATTTCTCCTTTCAGTCCCACCAAAGGTCCTCGTTATAATTCCCACCTAAGTGTCTGCTCGTTTCACGAGTGACTTCTCGTCGCACGAGGCTCACGCAGATTTCTCGTTTTCGGACTTTTGACAGATTTGCGAATAAAGCAGGAACCAGTGGCGCTGACGGATCGAGAAAGGACAGAAAGGTTGGCCGAAAGGTTATCCGGCGAGGTCTACGCCGGTAGAGGTGTAGAGGCTGGTACCTACGGGCCCCCCGCGGACCACGTACACCATGGCGCCCAATTGGGGCCCTCAATGGGGGGCCCCATGCCTCCAGCCCATCCACCCACCCCTGATCTCAGTCCAGCGCCAACTACACCCGCTATGTGGAATACGAAAATAAACAAGGCCGGTACCGTTTCCACACCCGACGGTAAGTTTTCAAAATCTTTGTTCAATAGACTATGAATTAAAAAAAATTTTTTTTTACCCATTACAATAATATCAAACGAGTCGTTCGACACGTATATCAGGAAAGACCCGCATTATTTTAATAATCGTCTCTTCCTCTGACCGCGTTCAAAGGGAATTTCATAGACGAAGTACACGACGTGTTTTCGTGCGACAAAAAAAAATCAACCCTTACTAATTATTAACGAACGAGTCATTACCCCTCACCCCCCTGTTCAAACCGTCCCCCCTTAGTCACAACGTAGGTATGTGGCTCGACTTAAAAATTTTAAAAGTCGCGAATTCGTCTTTATTCTACGAATTTTGATAACCTCTGATGTTACGGTCAGGGCCGTCGAGTGCCCCGCGAGAATCCCCCTCCTTCACTCTCTCTCTCTCTCTCTCTCTGCCTCGTGATCGACAGTCGATCGAATTACGAGCTCGCTGTGTATAGCAGCTGCTTGTACGTTTGGCCGTAATTGTTGGCGTCGGCGCCAGATGGCGCTGCGGACGGTCAAGGTCAAAAAACGAAAAGCACAGTAAACGCCAAAACTCGAATGTGTCCGTGAGTATGAAGCGAAGCAGCGATATTGTGTCTGCTGTGTATTCGAGCGAGCGAGTATCCAAATGGCGCATTTGCGTATGTACGTCTTCTTCGTGTGTTTCAGTGACTCACGAGTTCGTTGAACCTGATAAAGCGCACGCGCGCTTCTACTCAATGCCATAATGTGCAATATTAGTTATCGATTGTTTTTGCGATTGTTATCGAGCGCGCGAAGATCGAGGCTCTCGTTATCACTGAGAAACCGTGATGCGCGGAGACGGACGCGTCCACGTGGGATAATATCGTGTTTATTACAGCGCAAGGTAGAAAGGAAATATTTTTCAAATTTATTTCTAATTTTTGTCACCGACTGTACCGCGTCAAGCGATACAATTAGTTTGCCCAGTGCTGTCTATGCCGTAACGGAATTTGCGGATGACGTATGCCGCATTAGGCCTTAGACACATGGCTACGTGTGTCTCCGCACTCTTGGTATAAACGGGCTTTTTATTGGTAAGCGTTGGCTCGTACGACGCACGGCGGGAATTGAAAATGTTTTTTCTTTAAAACGCACATCACCCGATTTGCCAACCGTCGGATGCACCGAGGTAACTTGGCGAGACGGGAGTAAAAGATTTTCGACGCGGACTGTACCGCACGTGTCGTTTAATATCTCTGTATTTCTTTATCTTGCGATACCGCAGCGAATATAAACATTGCGTCATTCCTCCTGCATATATTAGCCGGGAGCCGACGATTGATAATGCATATGCAATTTTCGTCGAAAATACATACGTGGAAAAGTACAGGGGCTGCTGAGCGATATGAGAAATAAAGAAAATTTCAGCTTAGCTTTACGGCCTCTCGTGGCGATAAGCATAGAAATGCGTACGTGCACGAAACCATCTTTGTTCCTTGGTTTATGCAAGGCGCTGCAAGAAGTCGAGCGGATAAGGAGAAATAGAGAAAATTTTCAGAAAATAGAAGAAACCCGAACGTGCCTACTTTCCACGAGATGGCAGCAGCCTCGTCAGGTGCCCAGTAGGATTTTATTGTGTCGGAGAGCTCGAAAACAAGAGCCTACTTTTTTTTTCCTTTCATCGGCGTCTCCAGCGTCTTTTCTGAATAACATTCTACCAGTCGTACGAATCCAATCCACTCACCCATAGACGTCTGGCATATTTTTGAAAAAAAAAAAAAAAAATTTCTTTACCAGCAGCAGGAAAATTTTGACTTTTTTTTTTGTTTACCTCAACTTTTAACTGGCTCACGTGACACCCGAAGTGCTCGTTCAGTCGTATGTCTGTTACTCGAATATTTTCTATAGACCCCGTTGCGAACGGGACTTTAAGTTCGAAAAGTCTGGCGATCGATGTGCCTTCGATGACTCCTTTCTACTTGCTGGACGTTACAAAATGCACCCGTGAGGCGGACGCCTTGCGTCACTCCTGGCTGCACGTGGAGTCGGTTCAGTGTTGCAACTTTCGTTCCACCTCGTGGCCGTCCTCATCTCTTGGTGGAAAATACGAGCGAAGAGGACAGATACATCGCATTGAAAAACAGAGCATCCGAAGCGGCTTGGAAAAAAAAAGTTTGATTAGGTCAAAAAGAAATTTGGCGTAAACACAGTTACGAATGGTCGACAAATATTTATTAATTCATTCAATGATTAGCTTTACGATGATAAAGTTTAATGTTATCCTTGTCTCTGAAATTACTTTGTACTTTGAGATACATGCATGACCACTTTCGTGGAGAAACGTCATTTTTTAATCAACGGACGTGATTCGTGCACTAGTGTGATAATTAAAAAAATATATATATATATATATATATCCTTAGAATTATCGCGACACAGCAGTTACGAGTGTTTGAACTCCTATCAAGTCTCATTCTGGAACAGTACGTTATGGTTATATATGATGATTATTTCTTAAAAAAAAAAAAAAAAGTCAGATGGAACGGTGCAATTTCTTCGAAACCCAAGGCAGGGTGAAAGGCGCCCGTTAATTTCCTAAATGTTTCCGCATCGAATAATATCGTGGATAACGTTACACGTGTTACTTCATCGAAAAGTAATACAGCTAGTTCATATGGGAACCCTGCATGTTCTTGAGATTACGTGAAAGGATCGAATGACCCATCCGATGTGGTTGGCGCCAAGCGGACAAACGAAAATTGTAACGAGGTGTTGAGGAATTCCATATATATATATATATATCCTTCTCGGACGTTTTACAAAATTTTGATCCATTCGTGATAATTTAGTTTGAAAAAAAGAAAAATCTCGACTCTAAATAATGGCGGGATCTTTCGGACGGTGCGGTAGCCATGCACGATCGACTTACCGTATCACCTTTTTCTATGATCCCGTGAAAGGCCCTCCGTATAAGCGCCCGGGGCTTTGAAGGGGTACCGGGGCTATTTGGTTGGGGGTTGGTGGGGGGGAGGATGGTCCTAGGTACTCAGGCTCGCGTTCACGCGAACGCTACAAAGAGGATGCAAGCAACGGTGCAGCCATTGCGACATCTCTTGCTCCGGCGAGCAGCTCACCGAGTGTGACACTGCTACGCCGTGACTTTAGCCTGCACGGACGTTGCTGTAGGCTACGAACGGGCCTACCATTTAATCTCGGCATCACTTTGCTTACCGGGAAGCGAACTGGGAAGTGATGCAGCGGTTATTGACATTACGTGAACCCGGCTCAGCATGCTGTAGCATTGGGAAGCAATTCGTGGATGCTAAGCACTGGAACAGGTTTGCAGTGGATGTGAATTTTTTTTAGGAGCAATTTTTTTTTTTAAGAAAAGATATGATTTTAAGTGTGGTCGTATGTCTGAAAAAAGAAAAAAAATTACGTAACATCGTCGTGTGTTTTTCCATGTGTTAAGATTTATTTTGAAAAATTTTTGCGTAAGGCAAATGTGGTATTTGGGTAAAAATTGAAGTTATTCATTGTTCCTTTTAATTTCACTTGGAGAGACGTTTTTCTTATTAATTTTGGAATTATTGAAAACGCCGCAGGTACTGTTTGGGGAATTTATCGGTTTTTTTTTTTTTTTTTTTCTTTTTTTGGTTCCTCGGAAATAATATGTTGCGTCCAATGGCGTACAGAGGATGAACGATCCATAGGCGTATTGCAAGCGTAATAGGATTTGTAACGTGAAGAACCGTCGAACCATCGTTCGGGCGAGACTCTGAGGAATCGCTTGGAAGCATCGCGGCTCATCGTTGCGCCATGTTCTTGGCTTCGCTTCAATCTTCACTTCACTTCTCTCTTCACGAGCGTGACTTTCTCTTGGCGTTCACACGATTCTCGAACCTTGACTGCCTCGCGTGCAAGTCCTACCCGTTACTCATACCGGCGCCATCTTTATTCCATAATAAAAATCAGCTCTACCGTGATTCCTAATGGCGTCGGACTTGGTCCATTCCAATCGGACTCGACGGCTGCTTCGTTGCGCCGAGGAATGAAACGTCTATACGCCTTTCTGGTGTCAGTACCGTTGCACTAGACTGCCTAACCTTACTGTATCTAGGGCAACGGCCAGCTGTTGAAAAATTGACACGTGACGGCGAGAATGAAATTTGAAAAAATTGTTAGGACTTTTTTGTATCCAAAGATCTAAAAGAAATTTTATTGACATTTCAAATTGAAAAGAAATTACATGTCTCGTCTGACGTATGGTCGGTCCACGTGGTCAATGTTATTTTTTATTTGACAGCTCACAAACAATGCATTCCTTAGCAAATCATACGTGAGTTTCCATAAGGTTACGTGGATATATGGTAAAATAGAAAAATAATATGAAATTCAGTTGAAAACGATACCCAGGCATATTCTGTACTGACAATCTTATGCGGAGCCACGTGTCGCTCGCTAGGGACTTCATTGTTTTCGATCTGTCAAAAATGACACATCGAACACGTGGACCGACTATGCATATAAACGCAAGGAGATAAATTAATCGCGATTAATAGATTCGTGTGATAAAAAAAAATCGTAATGTTCGCATTGCCAATCGAGAATTTTGTCTCTGAATTGCGGCACCAGGTGACGTTCTAAAGGCATCAGCACGTGTATCATTCAATTCGAGAACGGATGAATAAATGGAAATTGGTACCAGTCGAGTTGTGCCGATCGAAGTATATTGGCCACCTGTTTCGGGTGCCGACCGCATGATAAAATCACCAGCAGTTTTTTTACCTTCGTTGTATTTTCTATTCTTCCTCATAGCTTCTCTCATAATTTCTTCTTTTATTCTCCCTCCCGATAAATCGATTCTCCTAAGGGCAACCTACGTCGTCTAATATCGCCGGGACACGCAAGCCGATTATCTGCAATCGTGTTTAAGCTTCGCTCGGGAGCCAGCCGTTCAGTCAGCCAGCCACCCAGCCAGCCACCCAGCCAGCCAGTCACCCAGTCACCCTCCCTTTTCACTACATTATATTCAATTTATATATTTAGCATTTTATCCTTCCTATGTAATTGAACTGACCAGTATGTATAGAGCGAAGTACATGATACACTGAGTATATATATAGTTATTAATATTGATCTTATCGATAATGTCAGTCTTTATCTACTTTTTCGCATTCCAGTAGTTATTAGACATAGATACAAACGTGGATACAAAAAAATATATTATTCACACACGTGTCCATACGGACGAAGAGAAGTGGAAAAAAAATTATTTATATGAAACAGGTAAAACGTAACATCGTCATTAGCCATCAGTGTTGCATAGCAACAATGTGCATTGCATTATCGAGATAAACGCCCGAGACTTTATACGTATTAACTGACACAGGTGTATCGGTCACAGTACCAAGTCCGTTCCTGACTACGGAACGATAAGTGGAACAGGACTAAGAGGAAGGAAAAAAAAAAAAAAAGAATTCACTCCCGCCGAGCAATATCCCTAGAAACTCTTGAATCCTTAACAAAGTCGTTCCGAGTATTTTAAAGCTCGCGGGACTCCGCGACGCATCCATAGAAAGTCAGTAAAAAATTAATGCACTGAATATACGTCGCGGCAGCCCTACGCCATTCCGCGTAATGACTGACCCATTAATATTTCCATTGGAAATGAGAGCTCGGGCGTCAGCCAGTTTTCCCATGGTACATTGCGCCGTTTGCTAGCCTAGAGGTCGTCCTGCTATAATGTCCTATGCACTAGTTTATCTTGTTTTCATTTCATTTTCATTTAGACCTATTGCCAACCTATGAAAAATACAAGTTGAACTGGCACCTGGGTACGACTGGAATCGACATCTAATATAAAGGTGGTGGACCAGCTTACGTCGGGCTATATATGTATGTTCTGCCAGTGGTAAAGACGCGACCATGCAGCCTTCGTAGGTTACGGTGCCCCAGGCTATCTTCTATTTATTATCTATCAAGCTGAGAAGGTTAGATTCTTAGGCATACATTAGAAGTCTCTGGCCTTGCCATTCTCTTGGCACGTACGTAAGGCCCAGGGTCATCATCTGCCTTCTCGAAACCATTTGACTCCCAGCTTGAGGACAGGCTTGGTCCATTGGATCTGTTGCACAATGCATTGGGAATGTGAACCCGCCTTTATTTGCCGATCGAGCAGCCATGGGTGTCCTATGCTTCTGATGCAGGTTTCAATGGGCGATGCTAGGCGCTATGTGCTTTTACAATCTACCATACCTAGACGTAGCATAGCATTGTGTGTTAGCGTGGCTAACTTCACGTCTGTCATTTCGACGGTCTGTTTTATAGTAGAGGGACGTCTTGTTGACTGGCGGATACGACGCGGTCGGAAACTACCCTTTGTCGAAGGGTGCTCGATCTGTCGACTTATCTTACTGGATTAATGGAATCGATATGGCTGCAATAATCGAAAGACGAGTTTGCGTCGGTTGCATTAAGATTTAGCGATTCGTTTTTGATTTTTTGGAAAAATTTATAATTTCTTTCAAAAATAGTCGTTGACGCTTTCTGGGGTTATACGCGTATACATTGAAGTCGGGCTTGACTTTTTGTAAAATAATAGATGTGCGAAATTTTATATTTTACTATCTCCTTCGGTCCCTCTCTTTCTCTTTGATGACGTAATCGCGACTTTCACCGGGATCTTGATTCGCGCCCACGAATGACTCCGGTCGTGTTTATGGTTGACGCCATGTTTGTGTATCGATCGAAATCAATGAATTCACCAAAGACGATCTGTATGGCTGTGAACTTTTTTTTTACACCCTTAAAACGTCGATCTCTAACCTACTTCCGGTTTTCAAGTGAATCGCCGTACGTTCGAGTGAGCGAGAGTTGCTGCTAAAAGCACCAATTTACGTGAAACCTGTAATTTTTGTAGTTTACCAACCCTTCCCCCTCGCCCTACCCCCCCCCCCTGCAGGCAGTGCTACGTTACGTCAAGGGGGTAACTTTCACCGGGGTAACTAACCGTCACGTAATATTCGTACACTTGCGGCTGGCAGGACTGGGTCGCGGGTATACAGGGTGGAAAGGTTACAGAGCGAAGGGGTTGATAGGCGAGCGTACACGTACAAGTGAAAGCCCCCTAGGGGTGGCAGGAGCGATTACGTGTGCTGCGCACATTCGTGGTACAGGCACGTATCGAAGCTAGTAATTTTTGGGTTGAACCGTAAGAGGAGGCAGCGAAAGGGATTGACGTACAAGGGGGTGGAGGGGGTGGGGCGATTCCTTAATTTACGTAGCCGAACTAAGGGTGACTAAGGTTGGTGGGTTTCTAGTTGGAACGCGAGGACCTAGAAAGGGTGGTAGGTATACATGCCTCGGTAGGGTTCGAACTGTTGCGGGGAGTGGCGGGAAGGGGTGAGACGATGGAGGGGTTGGTACCGCGAGTTGCTAGGTAAGCAGTAAGCGTAAAACGAGGGTGGTGAGAGAAAGCGACTAGAGTCAGGAAGAGGTGTAGGCGGCTCTCTGTTGGGACGTTTTTGGCATCATAGCAGAGGGTTGAGCTAGCTGAGGGGTGGATAGGGGTGACGATAGAGCGAGTAAGGGGTGGCGGCGGGGGCTGCTTTGCCGAAGGAAACGGAAGGAGGGGTGAGGGAGGTTTGCCAGTGACGTGCATAGGCGCGAAAGGCATAGGCACGGCAGGTATAGGGGGATGGTATGGTAGGTATCCGTGCGCTGTGTATTGATCGACGAGGGTAGGTGGGGTAGTAGACGGCAGGTCCGCAGTCACCCGAATTAGACTCAGCTTGCCCAGCCTGGGATGCCTGAAGCTGCCCCGAAGCTGCGCTCGAGTGATACCTGCCCTTGCGGACCTTGCACTGGCTGTGAATCTACCCTTCTGTTCGACGATGCTTTCCTCTCCCTCCCCCCATTTTGCGTGGGTAGGTATAGGAGCCTCTTACCCTAGCGTTATACCTATATACTATGTGCCCTATGAATCTACGCCCTTTCATCCCCCCATGCACCCCCCCCCCCCAGCGAATACAGCAAGCCAGCTAAATCTCTATTGTTTGCGGTGGACGAACTTCCATCGGGTCGACGCGCGAACCATGTTACAGGAAGCTACGGAAGCAGAAGTTGCCCTCGGGCGGGCATTTGATAGGCACGCAAACTCGTAGTCGAAATTTCTAGGTGTTTTTCGCTCGCGTTGATCTAGCTGTGGATTGCGGTAATTTTTATGAGAAAAAAAATATTTTTCGTTTTTTTTTTTTTTGGTTGGTAGGATATTTTTTGTTTTCGTATTTTTTGGTTGCTAGTGATTTTTTTTTTTTTTTTTTTACTATTCAATTGGTTCTCCTGGTCACTGCGATCGATATATGTATACATGCTCACGCAATGCTGCGATATTTGCTTTATCGTGGATGTGTGTGTCGCACATGCACGTACGCGCACACTTTAACTCCAGGCACTGGGATGGCCATTAAACCGCGTCGCTGCTACAGGGCCGGGGGTTCGCATGCAATGCTAAATTCGGGTCACGTAATAATTCATGATAGCGCCGCTAGAGGGTCTGTCGTACCAGCGAGCGCTCGACTGACTAATAAATGAATGGGACTGTCGAACATGACGGCATTCACTTTTTCGAGGGCCAACTGTCGAACGTTATGCGTTATCTTGTCGCGCTGTCGTGGGTAAAATTCAACGTGGGTTTCCCTACTGTCGGATCGGCAATGACGACGAGGAATCCGGGGATGCGCGGTGACGCACGAGAAGTTTCCACGATGCACAATTGAGAAACACGGTGGCGTAATAGAGGATAGATGGCAAGAAACCACGTTTACAGCTGCAGAGATTATATGGCTGTATATGTGTTCGTAAGATTTCGTAACGGCTTCCATCGGCGCTTACAATTCGTACTGCTTGCAAATACATTTTCGGCCGCCATCTTGCGAAGCTGGCTTGAAAAATTCTTTAACTTTTCGACGCTTCCTAACGCAACGTGAAATTCTCGACTACCTCGCATACCGCTGGTCTATGTTAGGAAGCGTCAAAAACTTTATATATATATATATATATATGACACACAGACAGACATGAAATCTTCAAGCACAGAGAACATTCGTTTCATCCATAGCAAACAGTCCCACTTTACCGAACCATAGGTTAGGTTAGACACTAAAATGCCGTACGTACGTCTGTCCAGTGATTACTAACCGAGCGAAAATTCGCGTGTCTCTATTTGGGCGAACCCACATCCTCGCAAAACTTGTCCTAGCACGCGATGCGCAACTGCGACGCTTCTTTTCGAATGTCCTGTATGCACGCAGATACATAGAAATCAACATATACACAAATCCACATACCATAAGTAAAAGCCCCGGCATACGAGGCGCGGAAAGTCGTTGCTCGTAGAAGCCTGAAAATTTGAATCGGCAAGAGAATACAAAGAGGAAAGGAGTATCGCGCGCGACGGTGGCGCCATCTGTGGTCGTTGCCCGTGAACTAGTCGGAGTGTAAAAATTATCGCGCGTAAAATTCAGCTATACGTTTCATTAATTAGCTGTCGAATTATCGTTGCCTGAATTCTTGCACAAGGATATCGGTTACGTCTCGTAGGATTGGAACCCGCAATAATATTGTGCGTATTTTATCTTGACTCATCGTCGTGCCGTTAGCCTTTCGCCACGAAGCCGTTGCACATCGTGAAGATGACAAAACTCACATAGGCACTCGGTACGTCGTTACTCGTGACGTATACGTCACTGGCAGAGCAGATCCCGCCGATATACAGTCGGACGACATATAGGGTGGCTTTTACGTACTTATACGCACAATGCCTGTAACTCTATCTCCGTTATGGACATGAAGGACGTCGAAGTGGGGGGATGAGATTCTTCTAAAAACCACATAACCCTGTCTTGCTGGGTATCTGGGTTGAGATACTCTGTCACATTACCCGGCAACCATTGCCCGTTGTTCTCTTTTTATAGACAGAGGAAGCTGCGGCGTTGTCACAAAAGTCGTTCCTTATCGTCGTCGGCTGCATTGTCTTTAACGCATTGCGTCACGAGGCTCGTTTGGATTTATGCGTGAGCCATACTTTTAGATGATATATATATATATATATGGGTAGATACACGCATATACAGTGCGTGCGTAACCGTACGCGTCTGGATGTCGCGTAATGCGCGCGGCATTGGCGAAGCTTCTGAATGCGACCGCCAGGGCGCGCCACCTGCTCGTCGGGCGCAGCAATCAATACGCAACGTGGCCTGCGTATGTTCTGTACGTTGCGTGTGGGTGCGTATGCACGTGCCACCACGGCAGAACCCGTATGCGTGAGATTACGCGTGAACCTGTGCCCCTTGCATGCTCTTCCTATTCTCCGCTTTATTATTCTTCCAGAAGTTTCCTTCGCAATAATCGTACATAGTGGCGAGAGCCTCAGGGCGTACGAATAATTGCAAGTCGTATATAAATATAGATGGAGCAGTTACTCGCGTGGTATTTTAGGTTACCTTTTTTTTCGGGGAGGAAGGGAGTTTTCATGCAACCCTTATATGGTATCAACCCTTATATATATATATATATGGTTATTAGAGATTTTATTATTTATTTCACTGTGTCGTACGTTAAAGGATACGTCGTTGATTTTGAACGCGATAGACGCTTTGAAAAAGCCTTTTGTATTATTTGTAGAGGCCATTTATACTATACCGACAAGACTAGCGGCTTTTCCACTCGATGCGTGCTACTTAATTGCCCCGTGTGATCCATTATTGAACATCTTCGTGTTTTAGTACGTCAGGAGTATCGTTGCCAACTTCCGTTAAGAGAGCCGTTTGAAGGAAAGGACATTTGTCCATTTCTTAATTTGTCGAGAGGTGGTAGGGTGATTCAAAAAGTTTCCAATCGAATACTCGGAGTTTCGTTCTCGTGACACTCAATTCGCTATAGAAGCGATTCGTCGAAGGGAGTTTAACATCTTTAAAACTTTTCTTTCAGACACCCGGTGGATATTGAATGTCGTGAATATTACGTATATTAATGTTAAAAGGAAAGTCACCCACCTTCGCCCTTCCGCGCTCTGTAGTATCTGTGAAATACATTTTTTCATTAATTGTCAAAATCATTAAAAATTTCATCTCTTGCTGTGCTCGAACAGCAATAGCGATTGGAGTATATATGTGTGTGTGTGTGTGTGTGTGTGTGTGTGTGTGTGTGTGTGTGTATATATATATTAGTAAGAGGATCAAAGTAGACTAGAGGGGGATGGAATGATCTTAACCCGATCCAAGGGACACTACGAATTCCTCGCGCGCTCGGCGGTCGTCGGGATTTGTCCGATCGTGGCTTGTTTTTGGTTACGGCCGCGAAAAAGCATTGAAGGAACGTGGAGAGTGGACCGTTGTGCAGGTTATGGTTTCCTGGGGCGTCTGCGGCATTGGAGAGGGTAGAGAAAAGGGGTTGGTTCCTCCCGTCCCGGGGAGAGAATACAAGAACGATGAGGAGACTGAGTAAGATGGTCGGAGGAGAAGTTGGGGGGTTGGGGAGGATAAGGAGGAACTTTCCTAGGGTGTTCCTGGGGAAAGTGAGGGTTGGTGCTAGGGGGTGTAACATTTAGAGGGTTGGGGGGTTGGTACGCGTCAAGTTTCGGTACAAGAGGGTGGCCTGAGCTTGCTTGATTTTGGGCTGCAGCACGCACACGGCTGGCATTGATTTTCCACTACTACTTGCGACTCTCATCTCATCCGACGATCATCATCTGTGTGATCTTTCTTTCTCTCTCGCACTCGCACTCTCACTATCGCTATCACTCAGAGTCTCCCTATCCTACTAACCCTTCCACCCGTTCTATTTCTTCCTACAGTCCACCCGCCAACGACTAGGTTGGCGCCACCAGACACCAAATGGGTCAAGGCTGTTAGTTCCCGAAGTCTTCCTTATTTTTCATCTTAGCGCCCACATCGGTGATCTTCCATCTAGGAAGACGAAATAAAAATGAGTTTTTCGTAGCTCGTGCGATATAGAGGATAGATGAGAATCCAGTAACCGTTACTATTTTCTTTCTTTTTAATCAATCCACGTGCACTTTGCGTATCTCTTTAATTTCTTATCTCTCTTCCTCGTTACCTACTTGTTATATTCGTATTAGTTCAAGCCTCGCGAGAGATTTTCAAAATTTCTTTATCGACTCTTCGTCGTTATTAGTAAACTTCGTTATCGACCGAGGTCGCGACGTTATCATACGAGTACGCCGTAGATCGCGTTATCGACCGAGTCGAAATTCTAAGTTGGAGGTTGCGGTAGGGCCGTATCCGAGTTTCGTTATGTTATTCATTTGTTTGCTGCTCGTTCAGCTGACAAGGAAAAAAGGGTCGGTCTTGCTTGGTGCTGTGAGTGGGAGGGGAGACCTTGCTGGCTCGTTTCGTTTCGTAACGTAACCTTCTCGAGCTTCCCCAACCGCCCATCGTCACCTCCTCCTACTCTCCCTTCCTAGTCCTTCTTTTATAGTTCAGATATCCAGTATCTTCTCCCTACTCCGGAAGCCCTTCGTGCAAACACATACATATGAGATACGTCAAAGGGACTATGGTGCACGGTCCGAACTTAGCACGTTCGAAGGCTCTGCCACTCATTCGTGACCTTCGTGTCGTTACTAAATCTCACAGCCACCTACGACGTAGTAATCTACGATTAACCTCTAGTGATGATTTTCAACTGACGAGCAGAGAAAAATATGTTGCAGAAATAAAATCTTTCCCGAATCGATAAGGCGTTACGAGAAATTGTGGTAAGAAAGGGGAGGGGGGACGATAAAAAATGCATACCTAAATCAATAGTCGATATTTCGAAACCAACAGTAATTTTCACGCAGAGCAGATGGCGTCGATTTGCCTGACGACCTTCTGCATTTTTAGACACCAATCAAAATGGCGATGCTGTATTTATTTATTTTTTTAATATTTTTTCCCCCTCTTATATTAACCACGACTTTTCGCTTTTCCGCGTAAACCAAACCAGGTATCGTTCCTGGTATTATGACTGCGTATGTGTCTCGTGCGATCTTCTTGCCGCCTGCGTGGCTCTCAGTCCATCTCCACGAGTTCCCGACGGGGCCCTCCTTTGTCCAGCGACGGTCCTTTGTGAATTTCATAGTCAGCTGCACGAAACCGAAGACCCGCGGCCCCATTATTTGCTTCTAGGATGGCCGGCTCTATTTTTAGGCGGAATCCAGCGAAAAGCTAGTGGTTGCCTACGGTCACACACACGCGCGCATACACATACAGCGACTATTTCCTAACCTCGTAAACACACGGACTGACGTACACACTTATATTTATACTGCATAAGCCTTACCAATGTGCGACGCATAGTACGTTCGTTATATATCTTTTGAAAGAAAAAGAAAAATTTTCTTTTTAACCCCACGCGACGACGTGTCCCTTGTAAACGTGAAGTTCGTAAACGGCGGGAAATTCAAATATATACGTTGACAACGTGAACCGTGTAAAGGCACGTGTTACTTGGGAGACCTTGGCTCCAAGAAGTACGATACGGCTGGGCGTTGTGAGGGCACCCTAAGGCGATGACTTAATCGAGTTAGAGGGAAGTGAATTGGTTAGCGTTCAGAGGATGACCTTGCACGCGCCATGACGACCAGGAGGCATTGGCCTAATGCTGCCGACAGCGATACGCTGCTGTGAATTTTGTTTTGCTTCGCCACGAAGCTAGTGGTGGTGAAGCAGCCAGAACGGGCGAGCAGTGTACGTGATACCAGGAAGGCTTTGACTGTGGACAAAGGCCCAATGGCAATGGAGCATACGTCATCGCTATACTTCGTGGGCCAATGGACCGTGTTTCGTGCATTGCCTTATGCAATGTAACCACCTTGAGAAAAAGGAAAGACAAAAGGAGGAAAGAAAAATATAAAAGAGGAACACCCATTGCTGTTGAATATTTATACGAGAGATTTACGAGGTTTTGGTCTTCGATCCTATTGTTTGCAGCTCTTTTGCGACTGTCGAGTTTAGCCGACTCGATAGACACGCGACTGATGTTATCGTTTTGTGTATTTAAAAAATTTGATTTTAATTCTTTTTTTTTTCTACCTTTCTTTTGACTATCGCAAATCCTCAATTTTATTTCCCATTAAACCCAACGGCGCTATATGTATTTCTGCCAATTTCGAAATCTCTACGTTGGTCTAAACTCAGATAGCAGCTTTCTATCGCGCGTGGCGTCCGCGCAGATTCGTTTCTAATGATTCGTTCCGTTAGGTTGGAATGCTCAAATTTTTCGTAATGCTCAGATATACGTATGTTGGCCACACGTGCCGTTAGGATGAGGTATTTATATATTTGCATGTACTATTGACTTATCGGGTGATTGATACTGAAAAGTGCATCTGGTATGCGGACTGTAATATTAATGTTAAGAAAATATTTATTTTACAATTTTTCTTTGGATTTTTCAATATATTTTTATGTATAATCACCACGTGTTTTTCGCGACGTATCCTGCTGCTGCTGATTTGTGATTTAATATAGTCTTTTTTGTCTTATAGGTAAAAAGCTTAAGTGTCCCTTTTGCGAACGACTGTACGGCTACGAGACGAATCTACGGGCTCACATAAGGCAACGTCATCAGGGCATAAGGGTGCCGTGTCCATTTTGCGCGAGGACCTTCACGAGGAACAACACGGTACGACGGCACATTGCGCGAGAGCACAAAGCCGAGATGAATCTGAAGGCATTTCAACAGGCAAATCACTCGCTTACCGATACGGTGCCGCAGTAACGAGGCTTGCGAGGGAGCCACAGTACCAAAATCAACTTTTAGCGGCTACTAAAGTTACCTGCGAGTGGCGAGATGCGCCCTCTACATCCTCCGATCGTTTCCCCTACTTTCCCCCACTCCTTAGTCCCAAGCTACCCCCACCAGTGACCTGTCCCGTCATCGCCATCAACCAATCAGCGCCCACCGCCCCGCATCTAGCTCACCCGAGGACGTCCGAACGACGCGCCTCGGGCAGCTTCGGGCCTGCCGAGGACGCACGAGGACGATATTCGTGCTGAGGTCACGTGACCCGCTAGGGAAATTGTGAACGTCATCACAAACAGATACCTGCAGGAAGTGGACGCGTTGTGTCGCGTCAGCTCCTTAGTTACGTTTAGTCGTTAAGAATGTTGCTTTACGAGGAATGTGTGTCTGTAATTGTAGAGGGAGCTCGAGAGACGCGCGAAGAACGGATATTTCAAGATTTCCCTAATATCTTTTATATTTCCATCATCGTTCCCGTCTTATGGTTTGCCATGAAATTCGACAAGTGGTAATAACGATGGATTCTCTTTTCTCTCAAATTCAATACAATTTGTATTTCACACATTTTCTTTACCGCGCTATAATTACCTTAACAAGAGGAAGCAGCGCCTCGACGTCAATTTTCATGAATAAAAATTCACATCTGTCTCCGAAACAACAGTCGCTTAGGAATGACAAAGAGAAAGAAAAAAAAAAGTTATAAAAAATTTGTACAAAAAAAAAAAGAATCATTCGCAACACGTTTGATCCTACAGTTTCACAAACTGTACGTGCACTTTGTGTCACGATGAAAAGTCAAAATTTTTCTCTCTACCCAACAACTCCCCCCCCGCCCTCAAATATCCGTTCTGCGCCTTCCTCGTCGTTCGCCTCGCACAAGTCAGAGCGTCCAATCTTTTTCGTTTCCCCGTGTAAAGCGAGGTGACTCGTACGTCGGATGCGCGCATAAGCAAAACGTATATGAAAGAAAAGGAAAGGAAAAGAAAAAAAAAAGTAGCCCAGTTCAAAGAGAAAGCGTACGAACGCAGCAGGGAGCGAGGAAAGGAAACAAAGTTAAAGAATCCAATTAACAATACAGTTCGAAATGGATAATCGGCACCGAAGCGCCTGCGCTGGTTAAAGTAACGCGAGACGCTGCGACGCCCGAGACACACAAGCTATACAAATCACAAAACTAGTCAATGAAAGTGCAACGGTCAAGTAAGGATTTATTAACTATACTATAAAAGAAAGAAAGAAAAAAAAAAAGAAGTCGAATCATAGCGGGTAAATAGCGAATAACAAAGAGAGACGAAAACAGCAACAAAAAATCACACACACACACACACACGTACACACGTACACACGTACACAAAACTCTTGTTAACGAGAGAGAAAATTGCAACAAAATTAATGAAAGAAAAACAACAACAACTCAGGTATAACTAGGGTAGGCGAGTAAACAGCGTGATTACCTAACCTAATAGTAGGCGCTATTTTGTGATGCCGCTACGTGTGATTTACTCGCTGACTCTTAACAAACAATGATTATACGTACTGCGATATGTAACGCTACAAACTACGTTAAACCAGAGAACTAACTACCACTGCTACTATTGCTACTATCATCACTATTACTACTACTACTACTACTACCAACTATTACCATCATTGTACTACTACTGTTTCACTGTCGCTATACTATTACGTACTATTACACTACCACGTAAAACTACTATTTCTATTTTCTATCATCTACTATGCTACTACTATTTCTACTACTATTGCTATTACTACTAAGTATCCATCACTACTACTAATTTCTACTACTACTATTATACTACCACAATCACCACCGCTACTACTACTACTACCGCTGCTATACTGTTCATAGAAAACAAAGATCGAGCCTAGGCTTAAACTATAGCTGACGAGACGATTTTAATCGTAGCTAATTAAATTTAAGTTACATCACGTGCAGTGCCAAAACAGAACATTTTCATCCTGGGCTTCGGGCGTGGACCCCAATTTTTATACCGATTAATACAGACTTTTCATTCATTCTTTTTTTTTTTTTATAAACGGTTTACGAGACTACTACGATACTAGGATGTAACCAAGTACCTTACAATAAACCATAAGTAACAGTTGCGCCAAATGCCACTTCCGTCATGAAAGTATCGGGTGCCTCGATTTTACACAATAATTATTCGCTAACCATTAACTTTATACTACCGTTACGTAATCGACAAGTACGGTCGAGTCTCGCACGATTGTAACGTTCAAACATTTTTCAGCCGGTAAATAGCAATAATATAATAATAATAATAGTAGTAGTGATAATAATAATAATAATATTAATAATAATAATGCCGCATCTACGAGACCTGACCGAGTCCATTCTGAATAGCTTTGATCATTTTTATCAGTAAAAATCATAAGCCGTTCACTATGCGCGCCGGAACCCAAGAGAACCGCGAATGATGAATGATCGACGGCACCCGTGATACTTTCATTGACGTTTCGAAGACGCATCCGCAAAATTCAAGCAGAACAATCGATACCATTTTGTTACCTATTTACAATGTTTAAATACGATGGACTTTTGTCCTAAGCAATAGTCGCGTTAGCGAAGACGAGGATAATAGATGAGAAACAGATACAGATGATAAATACATAGTACATAGTTGTGAAATAGTGAACTGTTTTAAAAATATAATGAACTACTAAGCAGAGATAGATGGGTTTGCGGGGTAGGGGCAGATGAGGGAGGGGGGGTTGGGATGGCAGAAGGATTTAAAAAAAAAAAGCAGAACGGATAAACAATAGGTACGGTTTTTACGAATATCATATATAGTTAGATACTCCTAGTCAGGGTGACGCCACGATATTACTTGTTGCAGTATTTACACTTTTTACAGATTTTCAGTTTTTTTGTTACTGAGAAAAGGAAGAAATGTTTAAAGAGTTACCTCACAACGATATGCCTATCAATAAGTTATATCAAAGACAATAGATGATAGATGATTATTTAATGTTTAATCGAAGCGCCGACGTACGTGAAAATGTAGGGGCGAAGGGGAGATTTGAAGAAATAACTTTTTTTTTTTTTTTGGAGACCATTGCTTACACACACATACACACACACACGTACCCGTATGAGTGTATTTTATATGTCAGACCAATCGAGTGGGGTTTTTTTTTGTTGTGGGAATCTATTGCTACGTCACCGTACAAATTAATCGCACTTATTACATCTATCGATACGCACTATATACACGTTATGCGGATACAGTGAAAAAAGTAGATATACAGAGTCAATGCGTGCGTACGTATACGCGTACTGTTATTAGTATGAAACTGTACACGCAGATCTGCCAAAAGTATGGAAAATAATAATAATAATGCTACCTCAAGGTTTTTTAATCGTAACAGGGAAAAATCGCTATGCAGCGTGATGATACCGATTACCGTAGTCCGGTTGGTAACGGGGTAGTTCTCCTCGTGTCCGCGACCGCGCTCTTGTCGGTTTTGGAAATCTCGAGTATGTTGATTAAAAAAAAAAAAAAAAGAATTTAAAACATCCAAAATGAACTTTGATGGACGATTGGGGAATGGGGAAGAAATGCAATTTTTGTCAATTAAATTTCGAAAAATTGTCACGCGTGTGGAATGAAAAATTTTCAAAATCTTTTTTTTTTTTATTGATAATCATCCTTTTTTCTTTCCACCGGGTGCCACTGACGCGTTTTCTTTGGCGGTGAGGTGGGTGCGTTAGGCTGAACAAAATATTGACTACCTGAACGACACCGTGAGCTCGGTGTGTTGGTATATTGATTTTCGAAAATTCCCATCATCTGTCGATTTTCGAGATTTCCCGCGAACACGTGCTCCGTTATATCTATGTAATAAAAATAGGTCCGTTTTTTACCGAAACTTATCATAACAGACGATACATAATATATATATACATATATATATATATATATATTCATACAAAACATATTAAATATATATATACACACACACACATATATATATATAAATATAAATCTATATTGCAAAATAAAAAAAATAAAATAGACACAGACAGATGTAGATACGTCGAAACGTAGAAAGACGGTTTGACGCGGCAACAATTATTTTTTCGATTATCTGTTTTCCGTTCGATTTGCGTTTCTTAACCCATAAACGCAGATCAAGAATGAATGTGATTGTATCGCGATCGGTAACGTTACGCAATTATTACATGCACGCGTGTACATTATGAATGTGCACTTATATGTAAGCAAACGCAAACACACAGACAGAGCTGCGCACACATCCAAAATACGTACCCGCTGACGCAAAAGTAAGCAGAGGATGCGATTCGGTGCGATGACGCGTTCACCATGGGTAAAGATAAGGGATGGAAAGAAGAAAAAAAAAAAAAGAAAAAATTGTAAGAAACGATTTTTAAAAAAATGGGGTAGGAGGTACATTTTTTTGGAGGGAATTTAAGAGGGGGTGGGATGGCGTCTCGTGGGTGGGAGAGAGGGGGGGCTGCGATCAAAGATGACGACATCGTGGTCAGAGGTAGGAAAAAAAAAAATACCGAACGCACGAAGTGGAAATGGGTGGAAAATAAAAAGATAAAGAAAACACCGATTAAAAACCGACATGGCGTTACGCAGATGCCACGTAGCGTTCGGATTAATGGGTACACGTACTACACGCAAGGCATATTATATATTACGAAAAAGATATATAGATATATGTAAATAGTTACGACACGTATGTAAAGTAAAAAGGAATTAATAATTGAATATTTTGTTTTTTGCGGCTCCTCTGCTGAGCAGAGAAAAGTCTCGAGTACGAGCGAACGAAAGCAGTGAATATAGGATTAGGTTTAACGTACCGGCCCCCGCCATGCGATGGTGGTTTTTTTTTTTCTCGAAAGAGGGGACGAAAAAAAGTTTAAAGACGACAGGTAGGAGAATCCGATTTGAACGAGTGAACGGGATAATAGTGGACACACGTGGGAAGTGACGGCGGGTGAAAAGTGGAGGATAAAGAAATGTCGATAGATATGTGTTTTTTTGAGGGTGAAGGTGAACGATTTTGGGGAGAAAAAATGAAAAAGAAAAATATTAAGAGGGTTGAAGCCAATTTTTTTGCTAATATTGTCTTAGCTAAGAGCCTGCAGACTCTCGCACACACACACACACACACGTGCGCGCGCACACATACACACGTACATGGACAGTGAATTTGACGCGTATCAACTACGTACATTGTCATATACGGAGATAACAGTGGATGAGGGCGTTTGAGAAGGTGGAGAGATTGCGTGGGAAGTACCTAGATAATAGATGTAAAATTATTACGAAAAGAAAAAAAAAAAAGAAGAAAAATTTAAATTAATTGTACTGCGGGCGAGAACGTGCGAAAAAATTGCATCGAGTGTTGCGGGCGAATTGGTATGTGCGATTAATGACTCGAGTGGGTGCGATGGATTGTGCGAAAAAAAAGTGTGTTTTTCTTGTGAGTGTGTTTTTTGTGATTGTATGTGTGCGTGCGTACGCGTGAAAGAATACGAGAAGGCGCCATTTGTAATTATGTAAAATGTATGTGAAAGGACCGATCGCAGCGCCGTGGTGAGAGAATCGCGCGTAATTCTCTCGTTTACTTTCTTCTATTGCTTATCCACGTTTTCATTGTATTTCAATTTCACTTCGATTTGACGTCTGTCGTTTTCCAACGAAACAAAAAAAAAAAACAAAAAAAAAACAGAAAACGCTCAAGCACCCACGTGTACGTACGTCAAGTTATACGTCATACGTCGCGCATGCGCGGTCGAGTACACTTACGAAATCACCCGAACCTTTCCGAAGGGACACGTTCGGTTTACGGTTAGTTTTGTTTCACTCATTCTTGTTCTCCGTCTGCTTTACTTTCCCCTCGGTCGAATTTCTTTTTACGTTTCTTCATCCTTTTGTTCTTAAAGTCATCGACATCAGGGCACGCGGGCGGGTCGCAGTGGTATTTGTCGATAATTGATATCAAAAGAAAATCGATTAACAATGACAAACGCTATGTAAACGTTCGAAGAACGATATATGTACGTGTCTGTCGAAATCTTGAATTTTCGCGGTACTCGACATCTGTCATCAAAACACTCGACGCGACCCCGTCGTCGGTGTACAGATACTTTATAAATATATATAAATTTATATATATATACATACACGATATATATATATATATATAATTATTGTACTACGCAGTAGGATAATATGTTGCATGTTGTTTATATATTATGTGTTTATGGATTCTAAATCCTTTGTAGACGTCGTGTGTGACACAGCGAGGCGAGGCGTTCGCGTTGCAAGTCCGGCGCGCATGCGCACATCCTCCTTCCACGTACCGTGCAAGGGGATGATGACGTCAGGCGAACATGATACGCGCGACGGTACAAGAATTTTAAGTGAAAACAAAACCCTCCTCTACTGTAACGATACGCATCACACAGGTTATCTACTGTAAAAGAGAGAGAGAGATAAAAAAAAAGGAAGTTAATAATTCGATGTCATCACTGTATCTACACGCATACACGGAGATGAGAGAGCGCACCCGCAAAACACACTATACCGTTTAAGTGTATAGCTAGTAATATTACTGGTATCATAACGAAGAAATACGTACGCGATTACGTAGTGACGTTAGCGCGCATGCGCGGCGGCCATGTTTATTAAATGGCGCGTATGCGCCGGAGTGACACGCACGCAACGCGGGGCGGATGGCGCAGCGGGCGGCGAGCGGTACGACAGGCCGCGATTTATAGTACAAAATAAACTTAACTTTAATGAAATAAAAGGTGTAACGATAAACGACGATTAAAAAAAGAAAATAGAGAAAGAAAAGGAAGAAAACAAAGGAAACGCAACTGTGAAGTTTTATAACTCGATTAACGCTATATACGCGTCGTGGAATTTATAACGGGCAATCATGGCTGCCAACAAAGATGGCTGACTCGACATTGCGCGTACGTTAATCCTACTCGAAATCATCAATCCATGAACGGATTCACGTTGGCGTCGCGGTCCTCGCGTGAATCCGCGCATTGTAAACTCTCCGATCTTACGTATGGCGGCCACTGACGTTTCACAATAATAATCACAATATTTCGTCACACCAGTACAAATGCTACCTCACACACGATAATACAGGGTGCACCCGGATGCTTACGATTCTATAACTCTACGCGCATACGACAAGCTAAAGGCTAATAAGATACGCGAGTCTTACTGGAACGCCAATTTCAATGTCTCAGCGAATATAATAGGCATTGTTACGTACGTTAAGAACGCATACACGTCGAATACGGGAAGTCGCTAGATGCAGGAAAATATGAGGAAAAAAAAAAAAAATTTTTTTCTCTCAATTTTCTTTTTTATCTCTTATCAAGCAAAGGTAGCAACCATTGATTTCAATCTCGGTTCTCGTTTTGCCATCACTGATCATTTTCATCATCGTCATTGACCATTACTCTCCACCGTCATTATTCATCACCACCAGGTCCTTTCTCTCTCAGGTATATGAAAATCAAGTACAAACTACAAAATATAATAGTCGATAAGTGTAACATACAATAATCAAACGATGCAATAGTTGTTTTTTTTTTTTGAATCTATAATAGAAATACGGCTTGTAAGTCGCGCTAATGATGCTGGCCCGTTCCACGTCCACTAACTTATCAACAAGATAGTAGATGCAGTGAAAAACGACTGCGAATGATAACGAAGTAGAGAAGTTGAAAAAAAAAAAATATATATATATATATAGTACACGACCGGCGTTACCTAACGACAGAATCTCCTTACGTCTATTATTTTGACAATTTTTTTTTTAATATCTAATTAAAAATCCCTGACTTTTGACATTCTCAAAGCTTCGCACAGCTACCCCTTTCTCCCCCGATCTTTCTTTCTCTCGTATTCATTATGAATAAAAGATAAGAAAAGAAAAAAAAAAAAAGCATGTCTATCATCGCCCATCGTTTAGAAACGTAACAGAGCTTTCAGCAATGATCGAATCGCCCCGTACGAAATTCAGTGCTCAAAGAGAACGTGACGCATCGTGGAAGTCAGATTATACGTAAAAAAAAAAAAAAATCCGTAAAACAGCGTAACGTCACGTATATATATATTACTTGGGTGAAAATAATTAAAAAAGAAAAAAAAAAAAATTTACAACAAATACCGCCTCTACCTCAGAAATCCACGTACGCGTACGCAAGCACCATACGTGAATCCTATTGTTCTTATTGTAATCAGCATCTAATGGCAAAAAGCGACATCTCGGAAACACGACGCACGAGCCTACAAAGTATTATTTTGTAACGAATTATACAGAATTACGGCGAACCGTAGATACGTAAGCGCGTAATGTTGTAAGGGTATCCCCCTCTCCCCCTCCCATCTCCCCACCCACCTCAAAAATACCCCATCAATATTCCCCATAGAATTTTTCCCAGAGCAGATTGCCCGTCCAGTAGCCCGAATACGAATCCCTGTAACGAATCACCTAGGACCCTCATCCCCTCACCACCACCCACACTCCCAAGTATGTAAATACACCAGTTTAATATTTATTTATTTATGTTTCTATGCGCTGGACGCGTCCATGTTACACGTAATCGCAGATTAATTAACGATGTCCCCCTATTAAATAGCGAAGAGTACATTCATCCTTCAATATACATATATATATATTATATATATATATATATCTTATATTAAAATATTCTTGTTAGAATGTAAGAGCCCCGAATCGTCGCGGTTCCGCGTTGCTGCGTGAAATTTCAATTTTTTTTCTTTTTCTTTTTTTTTTTTTCATACTACGTGAAATGCGTCACAGATTTTCCGGTGGTACGTTACGAGGTAACGAGCTTTCTTTCGTCCCTCCGTACATTCGTCATGGAGCTTGTGAAAGTTTTGGGATTCTCGAATATGGGGAAAAAAAATTTTTTTTTTACCGTATTGTGTTTTTGACATTATTTTTTCTGTTTTAATGTATATATATATATATATATATATATATACATGTATATATATATTGTTTAAAAATTATTTTTTTCACGGTTTACATGGAGACTGCAGACGTCGAGGAATGTACGGTGGGAGAAGCATGCAATTGTATACTAAGAAGTGGTTACCAATTTTCTTTAATTAGAGACCGTAAGTTCACGTTAAAGTTAAACAGTAACATTATATGAAAAAAAAGTGGTGGATAAAATTCGTGAGTTATCGCGAGGAAGTGTAAGAAGAAAAAAAAATGGATATAAGAATTATTGACTAAGCGATGGAATCTGTGCGCGTGTGTGCATGTGTGAGGGGGAGGGAGATGGGGCGAATGCGTATGTGCGTATGAATGAGAGAGAGAGAGAGAGAGAGAGAGAGAGAGAGAGAGAGAAATTCTCGCGATATAAACGATACATCATTGTAATTTGAAAGAGGCAAGCGACACATTTTTCAATCATCCAAATTTACTTTATTCGTACGAGAAAGAAAGATGCAAGAGCGATTAAGCGAGAGAAGGAAATATAGAGAGAAAGCGAACATCTACTATGCAAGAGAGTGAGAGCGAGTATGCGAGAGGCTTAGTAGCGGGTGAAAAAGTGTGAATTATTAAAAAAAAATTTCAATCCTGCGTACGTAAACGTGTAGATTACGTCATCGTGGCGGCCATTGAGAAAAAAATGCTGGGGCAACCCGGTATTTTTTTTTTCTTTTTTTTTTCTTTACAACGAACATTTTAAGTGTAAATGAGGAAACTGTAACAATTTCTTAAGTGGGAGTGAGTGCGTGTGTATGAGAGAGATAGAGAGAGAGAGAGAGAGAGAGAGAACAAGAAAAACGAAGAATGTTCTTTGTTTTCGTTTCTTGAACGCGTCGCTAGATGGCACTGCAGCGCCGTGACGCACCCTCGAGTGTAACTCACCACTTCTTTTTTTTTTTGTTTGTATAAAAATTAATCGAAATTTACCTAGACTATTAATAACTGTTTAATTATTGTAAGACAAGAAAGAAAAAAAAAACTTTACCATTAATTATAAATTACTAAAAATTTAATTTCGTCCATGTCTTATCGTTTCACTCATTCGTGTCCTTTTACTTTCGTCTCTCGACATTCGACCTGGTTTATCCGTGTTACTTATATCGATGTTTCCCGTGTCGCGAGTTATTACTGTTATCGATACACGCATCGCAGTACAATCCACGTACAAATTTAATCGTAATTGTGACCTGGCGAATACACACTTATTAATCGTATTCGCAAAATTCCTCGTGCGCACGGTCCAAAATTTTGTAAATTATCATTCTTCGTCGATTTTGAAAAAAATAATTTTTTTTTTTACATCCGCATCTGTCATACCGACTGTCGATAAGTAAAACTAGCAAGGTAAATATTTTCCACTTTTTCAGTGACTAATTATTTTAATTTTCCAATTTTCCGACTGATTACTTGTTGGGTATATATATATATTTTTTTTTTCACTGATAACAATAGTACAAACAATAGTACGCTTTACTCGATTACGAAGTACACACGGAATACAACACTATTCATAAAGCAATAGATCGCTGCTATAATGCGAGTTACCAAACAATCGGATAAACGTGGCTGAACCACTATGAGCCATTATCTGCTAGAACGTACGTATATAACATCATGTAAAGGATAAATTTTTGTAAAGTCATTAACGCAGGCCGACCGTCCACGTAACGAGGATATATATTTTCATTTTGTAAAAAAAAAAGAAAGGCGCTATGTTGTAATTGACGAAAAAAAAAAAAAGATAAAAAATTTTGAAAAAAAAAAATCATACGAAGTCTCGAGCGCTTCTGTAAGACGATCGCGAGTGTAAAAGTGTCCGGCATGCATGTTAAGATGACTGTAATTAAATAGGCCAATTTTACCGAGTGTAAGGAAGTAAAATTTTGTAAGGTTTTCTTTTCTTCATTCTTTTTTTGCCATATCTTACCGTTTACTGTTACTGTAAGCGATTGAAACAAAAAATACGTGTCGATTACTGTTTGCACAAAAAGACTAATGAATTCTTAATGCTACGCGAATATATCGAGTTGTTCTTATTTTTTTTTTTTTTTTGGAATTACACGCGATAGACGTACGTCGGCTCGTTTGTGAAAAAAAAAAATTCTTAAACCAGTAATTTGACTGTTGAATTTTTTCTGTCTTTGAATTCTACCGTTAACTCGTACGTAGCCGCCACTACTGAAATGAAATTTAACGATGCTTTAATTACGTCCCGTTAAAGCTAATTTACGTGGTTTCGTAATTAAGACGATACGCTAATTAGCCGTCTTAGTCGATCCTCGTAATAATCACTGTTGCGAAATTACGTATGTTCGTTCGCGAATTTCGTCGTACGCGAAAATGGAACAAGGATACGTATGCGCGCGAGAGCTGATGTTGTGTGATGGGGAAAAAAAAAAAACTGGAAATAAATCAAGAAAAATTTTTATTTTTACATAAACGAGGCAAAGTACGTTAATCGACGAAATCCAATATAAAAGATGTTTAGTCGTAATTTTGAAAATTGATAAAAAAAATTCAACCAATCGAAATTTACCTGCTGATGGGAATAAATGAATTTTCAAAAATACCACCACGAAACCAACCAACATAAAAGGAAAAAAAAATGAACGACTCGATATTTTGCTTCAGGGGTGAAAGTAAAAAAAAAAAATAATTATACACTTTCTTTCCTAGATAATTAAAAAATAATCGAAACTTATAAACGATTGAACTCTAAAAAACGTTCGGACCATTCCGCGCACTGTCTTGAAGAAGACGTAGTGATGTAAGGAGAAAAAAAATTTTTTCAAAAAAAAAAAAAAGCAAGCAGCGCCGACTCAATTCCTTGGTACAACGAGATATGTAAACTACGTGTGATACAGCGTTTAAGATGATGAAAAAGAATTTAAAGAAAATAAAAAAAAAATGAGAAAAAAAAATATCTAAGAATTAAATTCTCATGTAATATGCGCGTGTCTACAGGGTAAAAAAAAAACGACGGAAAATCGTCTGACTTGATTCGCAGTCCAATACGGTGTTTTGCATGTGGTTTAAACAGCTAATAAAGCAGGTGTTAATTAACGTGTAAATCGTCTAAATGTACAAGAGAAATAATTGGTAGTGTTTTAAAGAGTCTTGCACCGGGTGAAAATAATAATAATAATAATAATAACAACGGTACCACCATACAGGCATCACGGTCGAATTATATGTTCGGGTTAATATGCGTTAATTGATCATTAAAAAGATTGCCCTTGTTAAGAAAATAAAAAAAAAAATAATAATAATAATTCGATTAATTAATTGCAACTAAGAGACACGTTTTCTGTCATAGAGACACGGTAAGTTTTTTTTTTTTGTTTTTCACGTATATTACGTTATTCGACTGTTACCTAACATACGTTAGATTTTACCATACCTTCGTACGATTTTCACGTAATTATTCGTACCGTCAGGATCTTGAGCGACGATAGGCACAATTTTTTTTTTTATCGTAGGCAAATTTCAAATTAACATATTTCGTGACAGACGTAAAAGCAGAAGACGACGACTTGAATTTTTTAAATTCAAAATTGCACCGTTTGTTATAAGGTGAAAAAAAAAAAGATTAATTTTCGAAAAATTCAATCATACGCGCAATGCGTGTATAGTATATACATGTATAAACGGAATTTTTTGTGAAAAATTGGAAAAAAAAAAAAAGGAAACGTTTTAAGCTTTTATCTTCGTCGCGGTGAAAAATTTGTGCGATTCAAAAAAAAAAATGTTTTTGGGTATATTCATGTGTGTGCGTTAACGATACGTATGTACATATATATACCCAACGTGACTGTCGTACGATTTCACTACAAGACGGTATCATTCGCATTGGAAAGACTATAGCGAACCAGAGCACCGCAGCTTCAAATGAAAAAAAACGAAGAATGCGGGTTAAACAATTATTACGAATTGTCACGTTAACACGTAGGTAGAGATGCTAATATAATTTGCAAATTTGAAGTAGCATCGTCTACGTAACAAATAATAGCCATAGCCGCCATAGGGTCTAAAGGATTTGCATGACGTATTAAAATTCACATTTTTTTTTTTTTTTCAATTCCGTCAAAAATAGTCCTTTCGAGTCACGAGTCAAAATCAGTAAAAAAAAAAAAAAAAAATTACAAAAAACCCGAAAGTCATCGCTATATGTTATTTCGAAAAAAATCACTTGCCACGGTATAACGTAAAATTCCAAAATTCATGAAACGATAGCTCGTCTTACGTAAGACGACGTGACGTCATCCATTGAATAACTTTTGTTTACCCGTCATGACAATGGGATTTGGGCTCGTGACAAGAAACGAATAAAAGCACGTGTAGCACCTCGATATGTCATTTTTATATTTTGACAAAGCAAAGCAGCGTCTTTGCGAATAGGATACAAAAGCATGTAGCTCATACGGCAGATAAAAATATAGCGAAAAGATATGAGGAAACGAGTGCAAGACCACATAGACGAAAAAAAGAAAGAAAAAAAAAAGGGTCCTTGTACGAGGAAGGAATGACGTAATTTGTACAAGATCAAAAGACGATTGCCGATGCGTGACAAAAAAAAATGAAAAAAAAAAAAAAAGATAAAAAGAAAAAAGAGAAACAGAAGGAAAATTCGCGACGACGAATAGAACGAAGTCCGGCCGAGACGGTTTTTTGACTATAACGAAATATCCGCTTGTTACTTTCTCGTTTTGCGTCGACGGTTCAATCGCTGCGTTTAAGCATTTCTCTTTTTTTCATTTTTTTTTTTAATACTAGGAATGCGTAAGATTTAGAGAAATACCCCGGGTTACACTCACTCGTTGACAAGGGCGAATTAATAAAGAAAATAATTGACGTGATTGATCCCTGTCAATTAGCGATTTGCGTATTGGTCCAGACCAAAGATATGGATTGAGAGAGAGTGAGAGAGAGAGAGAGAGAGAATGAAGAATGTCGAGATTGAATGATATGGGTACTGAGTGAAATTTGGAGAGAGAAAAAAAGAAAAAAAATTATTAACGAATGAAATGCAACAATACGGACACCCGTTAGAAAAATCGTCAAATGCGATGTACCGGGTGTTGCGAAGTTACGGTGCGCGTATTTCATGAGGGGAAAAAAAAAAGTGAGTGTAATCCACGTACTTGATTCGCTGAGCGATCGGGGATTTTCTTTACGGTCGCTCGTGCGCATGCGCGTTGGATCATACGATTAAACACGGCGCACGATCGACATACGACTATAAATCTTGCGACTGAGAATCTGCGCGCGCTCAACGAGCTAATGGAACGATGTGTCTGTGATTAATGAGAATCGATTGATGAATTCGATTATAATTAATTCGTGATTGAGTAGCCAATAATTAATAACTAATAGTAATACCGATTAACGATATCTAATGTAATTATGCTCCAAGTTGAATAATACGCGAGGCGCGAAATCGAGGTTTCATTATGTAGTTAAAAATACCGAATTGGCTTTGATATGCTGATAAGCGATAAGATAAGTGGGACATAGGAAAAGTCTCTTTTCGAATTGTAAAATGATAACGGCGAGGACGATGACGAAATTGATGATGATGATGATGATGATGATGATGATGATGATGATGATGATGATGATATCGTAACAGATTACGATGACGTTTGATGATTAATCGAGGGTGATAACGATGGCGTGGAAGGGGAGATAAAAATTAATGAAAAAAAAAAAAAAAAAAAAAATGGCTAACATACGCAATGGGAGATTAAAGGCGTAAGCAAGTCGTAAAATTAAGAAAGTAGGATCTCGAGGGATTTTTTCATACGGAGTTTAGATTCGATGTGACGAAACTTTTATATATAATACGTGTAATCGGACGGTGAGTGGGATTTTCGATTGATAATGAATTGATTGAGTCGTTAAGTAAATGATAAATTGATTGTCTACTGAATTCATTAGGTATTAAGCGAGTTCATTGAGTAATTTTTATTCAGTGTAAAATTCTGTATATCGTCGAACGATTTATTATTGTATTGAAACGCCTATGTCTTACGACTAATTGGAATCGCAGTGATCATGCCTTATAAAATCGCAGTGGAAGTTTGATTATGAATGATCGTTCGGGTATGAGTTGTGATTAAAAAGAAAGGAATTTTCAAATTTTAATCCATTACTTGCGTGTAATGATCGACGTTTAATTTGGATTAAAAAAAATTTTTTTATTTGTCATTTGTGAATGATCGAACTTTTATTGCGCTTCATAGTAAATAACATAGAGACGGACTGCTTCTCAAGTCAAATTTTATGAAATAAGATGTGGAGGGCGTGATAAATTGATATTAAAAAAAAAAAAAAATTCTAATGAGAATATTTATATGGTATTAATGAGTGTATCGCGTTTTATCTGCCGTTTTGAAATTTTCATGATACACGTGTATTAATGTACATTGGAAAATTACCTGCGGATACTGATTTGAATTGAGAAGCTGGGTATGGTAGATGTACAAGAAAGCAAAAAGATGAAAGATACAAAGAATGGAAACAGGACAAACCAACAAAAACAATTATTATCGTCGTGTTTAAATATATGGAAAAAACAAAAAAAAAACGGTGGTTATGGAATAAACAAGGCGCAACAATGTTAATGTGTGTAAGCAGTAAGGTGTACCAAGACAACACTAATAAAATTGTTGCAAAATGAATGAAGGTTCTTCTGTGTCTTCGTTTGTTCTTATCCCTGATGCACGAAGGAAAATATAATTTGGTAGATGAAGGGAAGGGGAGTCGAAAATTTTTGTTTTCGAGCAACATTCGTTTCTTTGGAACTCGATGCACTTTCAAGGCTTTTTACGTTTCGTAATTTTCGTATTTATTACGAAATGTCAATAACTATAATTCTTTGAAAAGTCTATTTGACGATTACGCAAATGACAGTCAGTTTTTTACGTATCGTTGAATAACCGACACACCGCCAGTTGCACAATCAAATGTGTATTATCGATTATAGTTTACGTACAGCTGATCCACGCGTGTAATTCTTGCTTTGTTTTGCATGTGGAACATAAATTTTATTCGTAACAAGTCACGCGTGGCTTTTGGTTTACGAAGTGCGATGTACATATTTTTGAACTTAAATATTAAATAATGAATGTTAAGTCAACTTGGCTATTGATGACGTTAGAGGTATGTAGTTCACAAGTTTGCCGCTTAAGGAGGCAGCACTTGTTAGAATATACGTGAGATGCCATCTTTGCGATGTAATAATTTCTCTTCATTAGTTCTCACTTGTAGTCTCGTTAAACTGAATGAATTTAGCAATCAGTCAATAGTGTGATAACGTTGAGTTAAAATGGAGACTAGTCGTATTATAGTAATTTGCACTACCCGAGTCTGGGTGTTGTTACCATTCGTAGATCGAGTTACCGACTGTACTGTCAACGGTGTGTAATTTACCGACAGACGATACTTGTATTACGGAACATAAGAACCGCAAGTAATACAAGGTGTGCAATATTTCTACAAAAGATAGGTAGTAATAGCAGAAGATTTTGCTTGTGAAAATATCTCGTCAACGATTCTATTATGCTAGTAAATGACTAGTGCCAGCTCCTTGAGAAACATTCCATTAGGTGCTGTCCTCTGCGAGCAATTTTCAAATTCTAGTACTCCTAGGTATGATTTCCTTAGACAATTCATTCATTTCTTTTCCATTACTCCTTTTTCTTTTGCGATATATTAGTAGACACCCACTGTGATCTTATTTTTATTGGTCCTTATGATTATAACAGCACGGATTAACAGACAATTATTTCTGATTTCAATTACAAACATTATACAGACGATAGTTTGCATGTCGTTCTCAATAATAGAGTTGATAGATTGGATGGGGGATGAAGTGACGTTTTTTTTTGTACTTAAAGATCAGGAAAAAAGAACAAAGTAAAAAAAACCAAGTCAAGCCCGTAACAATGGTACTTGCGAATTTTGTATTTCTCGTGGAAACGACGTATGTATACCTACTTCGTTTTTGTTGCCGCAAAAAACATTTGAATCCAGTTCACTGATTGTCAGGTGAGCCATTACATTTTCAAGTGCTGGTTTTTATTTGTGTACGAAAGCATCGATAAAATGGATCGTTTTCCGAAACACGTAGCTGTCACGATAAATGTGTAAATCGAAAGACACGACATACCGTATTCCACAAGCTGCGTTACACATATTCCAAAAACTGCACTGAGCGAACATCTCATTGAAAAGCCGGTGGACATGGTCTTTTTATAATGACAAACACAGTAACAAATATTGCAAAAATGTAAAATCTATACGTATCTAAATCATTTATTACTCGCTACAAAATGGCACACGTCTCTTGCGACAACGAGCGAAGCGTCTGCTGCAGTCAGTGCCATCTGGCGGCGAGTCCTTGAAAGAATTAGTACGAAAATAACAACGACGAAGTTAAGCATCTTAAACAGCTGTACCGAGAGGTCTTATAAATTTTGATTGAGTGGATCAATTTTAATACTTAATCGTTTACTCTATTCGGAAGAGTAAAATTATGGGCTGTCTCTCCAATAAAAGTTAGCTGTGTATCGAACAATTTCTAAGCTATTTACATTTCGTCTCAAGAGTAAAGTTCCACTGAATACATTTGAATTGGCCGAGCCCCTCGTTCTTGGTTCTAGTCTGGCCCCGAGGCTCTTGATATCTATATGGACCACTAGACGCACGTGGTACATTCTGACAAGGTGAGAGCGAGAGTAACAGTTTGTTCCATTGATAATTTCATTGGTACCAAAAGGCCATACAAACCATTCAATTCGCAATCTGTACGTGATTGCCGCGGGCTAAGAACTAGCAGACATATCGGCATTCCGAGTATATAACCTTTTTGTCTGTTCTTTTCTTGTTCCCTTTGCGTATATCCATTGTCACTAGGCGAATTCTAAATGGCAGTTGAGGAGGCGTGACGTATCAGTCAGGTGATACGAAATGGCTTTTTACTGGCTTGAAGTGAAAACCAATGACTTATATTTTATTACCAGTGATAATTGGTCGTATGTGTTTTATGCATTGGCTGTGTTGTAAAAAGTGTATGGATTATCGTGCCACGTCATTCGAGCAGCTCGTTTACTTTCGACATGTGGAATCTCATGCATTACTTGCATAAACAGCATGGTCAAAAAAAAGGTAATGACATTAGTCTATTTATTTGAAGAGCAGGCACGTCGATTTAAATGACAGATCGGTCGAGTCTGAAAAGAATCTAACATTTTCCATGTGCTTATTGGACATTCATTTTTTACGTAAACAGACAAAAATACTACCGAGCTCAAAGTAAAATAAATACACGCGAAACAAGTGTAATTATCAAGTGACGTAACATGTATAAGTACTGCGGAGTTTACGGATAAATTTATTCGCTTAAATGATTCATATAATTAAATGACGTGTTCGTATAAATTAACGATATGAATCAAACATTGATAAACCACTAATATCTTACTCATACTATGCTTTGATCTATCATCAAAAACATTAAAAAAAAAACATGCATAGATAACACGCAAAGTTTTTATTGCGAATTACTAAAATTGTCAAATATTATCATTTTTTGGTCTTAAAAAAAAAAGGCGTGAACCGTATTGATATTTTCGAGCAGTATCACATTCCTTATATTTTAATACGAGGTGACGTAAGTAGCTTGTTATTCGCAAATGACACCCGGTATACGTACTTAAAAACAAAACAGCAATGGCATCTGAATATCTGTAAATTGCACGAGGCGCTACATAAATAAAATGTAAGAGATCGAATTTTTCTGAATCCTCGACAAACGCTCGAAGAATCGTCTCCCTAGGGTCCCTAGGTATTATTAAAAATTCAAAGCAAGATAGAGCAAGGAAAAACAAGCTCGGATATTGGGTTATAGAAAAGGTATCGGGAATAAGTCTGATTTTTGTGAGCAGCTCGCTAGGGTCGTTCGCGTTGGGAAAATAGAGGTTGAGAAATTAGATGAACAAAGGAGACTCTGTGATCCCTAATGAGCGTAGGTCCCTTTATGTCGCGTTTAGTGACTTTATCCCTTAAAGCAGTGGTAACTCGATCTAAAGAAATTCAAATTACCACGTGTGACGTAGCAAGCGCGAATACTGGTTTATGTGTCAATAACATCAGCACGTGGCGCACGTCGAGTACTGTCAACTGTCATTAAAAAGAGTCAATTTACCGGATAGAATTGCTTGTCAAAACCGTAACCTCCACGTACGTCAGATGGTACATGTAATTTACGAAGGAAAAATTGGGCCATTTGTAAAATTCACAAGATAACGATAAATTTAATTATTTCAATAAAATATTTTAGCATTGCTTAACGATTGTCAAAATTGTCAATATTGTATCACCTGTATGATTGCATAATGGCCTTTACGTTGGGCTTTAGTAGGCGTGTTGAAGACCTGACCTTCTTGCGCGCTCTGGCGGACATAAAGTGTAACTAGTTTTCTTAGCTGTTTAGCCTTAATGGTTAACACGAAGCTAACGATGAAAAAGACGAATATCTTGGGTCGGTAAGCCAAACGGTTAAATATGCGTGGATGTGAATTGGGTCATCGACGTATGAGTTTCTTTTCCATGAGCGACTATGTATAAGACGTTAATATGTAATTTACAAAATTTTTCGTTTAACGTGCCAGGACATTTTTTTTTTTTTTTCAGATTCTACGAGTCATTATCGTTAAATTTGATTAACGTGGTAAGCGTGAGAAACGTGGGAGCCAATGAAAGATTTGGACAAGGACTCGGCATGACAAATGAGCAGTCCTTGAACAATCGCTTGAAGCTGGATTCAAATGGATATACCGACAGAGGTATAAAATCTTCCCGTAAGTAACATGCTGCTGCTTCCGTGATGACTTCCGGTTTTGAGGCCACGCCTATTAGCGGAATATTAACCAAGGCTTGCGAGCACGTGGATTCGTTAGTATTATTTTTTTTTCAAAATTGAAATCAGTACCCAAATAATTATTGGTTATTCATAAAAAATTTATTGTATTTAATAATAATTATTTTATTCATAATCGATCGATCGATTCGATTAATTAAACACCTATTATTAGCATTAACTTCCAGGTCCACTGTACATGTGAAGTGACTTAGACATTTAAACATAATAATTTTGACTAAAAAATATGTACACAGATTCCACACTGTACCTACAACTATTTTGTGAAACGTTATAAATTTTTACGATGAAATTGGTTCTTTTTTAACGTGACAATAAATTTTCACGTTAAACGTTTCAGGTCCCCTGGGTCTTCTGGTGCATCGTGAAACAAGCATTACGTAGCAATTACCATAAAACGTTCGTGACGTTATGTTGGCATCCTTGAGCCAAATATCAAATTATAAGGCGTCTGGCTCGGATACAATGAGACAAGACCTTTCCCGAAGCGATGCATCTTGGGTAGCGACGGAAGGAAGGAGGCCGCCATGTTGGAACAGACGTTTGCCAAGATCTAAGCTAACTAAGAACATATTGTCTGTTGTCCTAAGGGAATTCGAGCGGTTGAGATTTAGCATATCAACATTTGCCCCATGAATTCCCTATAGAATATTTCTTGTTCCCTCCTTTTTATACCGCAAAATACACATACCTGTATATACGTTACCACTGTGAAATCCCTATAGAGAAACTTAAAAAACTTGTATAACAAGTTTTTCCTGCCAAAATCACCAGGCACGAACCTCGCAGACATCTCGCTGGCCCTTGAACCCCGGCGACTTTTTCTTACGTTTTGGCTCGTTCGATCCATCGGCGTCCCGACGGCACACCCAATATCATAAATTTCTCTATACTACCGACACTGCACGCTTAAACTCATATATTTACAATTTATACGCAACTAGCACTTGGCTACATAAAACCAGCCGTGTTTACCGTTTCAAATTATCAACCGTCGGACCACCTGCCGAAACGCGTTATTTTATTTAATTCCTCAGAGTATCCTTAATCAAATACTCAATATACACATACAATCTAATCACGTATCTCGCACTGACATAAATATCGATACAATTGTAAAAAGTTGTAATAACTTCGATATCACTCGACATCATAACCTATACCACACCTATGTATGTACATAGTCATTGAATGCGCGCGCACCCGTTTGAAGTTAGGCACCTTCGATTCGATTTCTACGTTACAGCCAACTTCACATTGATACCCACATACCTAGTAACACCTTGCATACCCAAATTACGTACTACGAACAAAAAAAAAACTACGACAACTAATATTCAATTGATTAAAATTCTCTTCAGTGATCAAAGTGCTTCGTGACATTTCCCACCCGAACAGCCGTCGAGGCACATTCGAAAATAATACGTTTCCAATCTTTCCATTGATCATCCCACGAACTTCTACATTCTATAGGTTCAGTGTCGATACATCCAATATAGTAGATATTGATATTGAATTTGGCGAACACAAAGAACCGTGAAGTACTACAAGTCAATCAATAAAAATAAAATGGTACAAGGAGAGTGACGTTAGGACGTAGAAAAAAAATTTGGATTAATTGAAAAAAAAAAAAGAAACGTTTATTTTATACAAAATACATCCGAGGGATAACAGTGGAAGTTTTTAAGAATATTATAATACTAATGGAAAATTTATTAGCTACCATTATTTTTTTCCATTTCCACTATTCCTTCTTTTTTTTTTCTTATTTTTCTACTTCCCTCACTTTTGTTCCTCCCAGTCACTCTCGCGCTTTCTCTCTCTCTCTCACTCACTCACTCGCTCACGTGGTCATACGCTCGTCATACATGCGAACATACACATTCGCCACTTATTCGTACATTCTGTTTACTTAGAGCTAATTCTAATAACTAATAACGTCTATGTTATGCAATAAGTTATCGTACGTTCAAGTGGTCATAATTATTGGTACGTGCAATAAATATACAAGTAATATCACAATTTTACGTCCTTGGGACGTCATTTCGTTTACCTACTATGTCGCAAAACGGATGGTCTGCATTTGAAACGTGTGTCCTGTATAGGTATTGTGCCTTTATATATATATATATATTTTACAATAATTCCTGTCTAATACCGCATTTCATTACATAATACTTTTTCATCTCGTTTCCCCAGTGTTTCTCCCGTCTCATTGAATTCGATGGAATGCAGGAATCTTTACCATAAGAAGGAAGCTACTAGCAGCGATTACATACCGATCGAGCTGTGTTGCTCGCTCGATAACGTAAACTGTAATTATTTCAGACGCGTCGTAGAATCGCGTTAGTCAAATTGATACCGGATGGGAAAAAAAAGGTAGGAAAGATGTAAACGAAAGTATTACGCCATGTCGTGTTTTAAGTGTGTCAAAGGTCGCAGGGTCCTACAGAAATGCTAATTATTTCCCTCTTTTTTGCTTTCGTTACATTGAAGACAACGCGAAGAATATTTTTATTTCTAATCGTTTCTTTACACATCAGCCAATTAGATGTATTCGTTTCCGTTCGATCGATCAGTACATCTACTGCAGTAGGAACGTTATTGGAAAACCAAAGCCAATTAAAAATATATATATATATATATATGCACATATCATATACGTCACAGCACGTGTATGCTGTGACGTGTAAATATATATATATACACACAAGAAGATAAGTGGAACGCAAGGAGTCTATGAAAAAAGCACTTTTCAAGAAAAAAAAAACACTACACGTGATAAGCTAAACACATAATTATGCATACTGAGGTAGACCGTCAAGTAAAATGAATTTTTCATTTGGCAGAGGCGAGTCGATTAACGCGACGTATAAGACAATAAGTACGTAGACGTAAGTACGTTGTGTGTGAGTAATTTAAAAAAATAAATTATCACCAAGAAGAAAATAGCTCCAAAATATATCGCAAATAGTTGCCAGCAGTTCAGTGCGAGTTAAAAAAATTAGGTAAAAAGTGTTGTTTTTTTTTTTTCCCCAATGGTCGCCCATACAAAACGGACAGGAACAGAATTTTCTACGACGACGAGCAATCGCGTATATTTACCATTTGGCGCTACATCGATTCGCAACGCCAATTAAACTACTCGGGATGCTAAATGTTAAATAATTGTCAAAGCCGCCGTGTAGGTACTTCGTTTAGCAACTGTTACATAAACCCAAGGATTACGATCTGTATTGTCAGGAGCGTATCAAGAGAAATTTTTACGGTACCGTCCGGCGAGGGGTGCAAGTGGCGCCCTCCTCTATTTTTCAATGCACAGTTAACGTGTAATTTTACATGGTACTTGAATTGGCTATGTGAATACAATTTGTTGATTAGAGCCTGACACTCTTACTCATGCACGCTAAGGGTTCACGCAACAGTTATCACGCGTGACACGTAACACATCCCTCGTTACACTATCACAAATTAGTCTTGAAAAGATTGCTCGCGCGAATATGTATTTTTATTAATTGCGACTCCGGGACACGCGGTGATAATTTTGTACGATGGAATTGCGCGCCGGGTAATTATCGACAAAAGAACAGTGGACGGTTCTTAAAAAATATTTGGACTACATATATCGGTTAATTGATAATAAAACAAAAATTAAATTCAACGTGAAATATAATCGCAGAACAGATTGATAATTTTAAAAAACGTGCTGGAGAAGAAAAGTCGCAAACAGTCGTTTTTTCTTTTTTCTTTTTAAAGTGAAGGCAGCAACGAGTGTATTTGGATATCACGATTGTCTCTGAAATTATTGTAATGAGCAAACATTCATAAATACACGTAGTCTTAGTACTCTGGTCAGTTTGGAAAGTACCTATATATATATATATATATATTCACTGTCTTTCACAGAGATCCACGTGTCCCGACGAATCCAGTATAAAGTAGATCATACCCATATTGAACATAACACTGTTAACGTTAATTGGGACTAGCATAGACTCAGACTGGCTGTGTTACATATTTTACATATTCGCGACAGAAGTATGCACGACCAAGAAAGAATGTCGCGACATGAGAACGCAGCTTTACGTTATACAGACGCGTGTATGTACGTATGAACTCGTCATTAACTACTACCAAATGGTAGAGTCTCGTATCGTAGCATATATACACATACATATATCCATACGAATATAAAGTTACCGATAGAAATTGAAATTCTGTATAACGTCAAAGTTCGCCGTAACGTTGGTAGATGGCGCGTCGATCGCCCCATAAAATTCCTCTATCGTCGACAGGCAGAAGGAATCTAACCTAAGCTACGTCACGTTCGCATAAAGTTATCGCGCATATAAGTCGAACTTAAATCTTGGCAGTCTCCTGTTGAATGGCTATGGCGATCTGCTGATTGTGTTGCTGCGGCAGCTGTTGCTGCTGCATCTTATAAAGCTGTAGAAACTCAGCGACAGAAAGTCGCGACATCTGGTTGGCCTGATTCTGTCCAATGGTGGAAGTGGCGCCCTGAAACGATGGACTCTCTGCCTCGATTTGCTTGGTCTCGCATCCCGATTCACCACGACGAAGTGCCTGGACCATTTTCAACTGTTCCAGGGCTTCCTCGTAGCTGGGTAAACCCGACACCAGGGTATAAGACGGTAAGCTTTCATTGTCTGCCCCACGACCGTCCATGTCTCTGGCAGCGGCTGCCCTCTGTTCGAGTACTGAAAACATAAATATGAAAAGCATATTATTAAACAGGGATCATTATAATGACTTGGAATCAGTGTGACAAAAAGGGGACAGGTGTTGGATGACCTTAGAATTGTGGTATAAAACCTATTAGTATTTTTTGCCTTTATTAAAGTTCTGTATAAAAATATATATTTCTAGGGTATATTACATAGCAGATATAAAATATTACGTAAAAGATACAAAAAATAGGTTACTGAATCTTTGGGAAATACGCGTCTAGGATTGGCTGTGTGATAAATGTTACGTGGGTCGCGTGCACAAAGTACTTTCCGTTGTGAGATATGAAAAAGAGCCGGCGAGTTTGCCTTTGACAAACACGCGACCGACGCGCCACTGCGGTAACTGCCGGTACTGATAGTCCCTGCTGACTAGAGAATGCTCGGTGCGTGTTCCTTTTGAATCGGGAGACAAAATCGTGACCAGGCGTTTGATTTCCGGCTAATACCAATGACAATTTAAGTAATAACGTTACACGGACTGTATCCACCGTTAAATCCCTTCGACAGTCGCCGGCATTAAAATTGCCCAGCGAATTAATAATAAAGGAGATCCGTACCCTCGTAATTTTCTTACACAGGCCATATTCCATATTGAATAATTCATTGATTAAGTGTCGTGAGAAAGTAGGAACGCGGATTTCGTCAGAGATTCATGGAAAATCTTGTCCTTTCTTACGATCCCCTCGACAGCGTATAAATTCGGGGATTTAATAGGAATTTCCGTTTAACCATTGTTACAGTGAAATATTGCGTAGCGTCTTAAGACGACCGAATTCCGGGGAATGAAATTCACCACGTATCTCGCATGACGCCGTGCGGATAAGAAGTAATCAAGGTACGATTGATAAATATACATTGTCGCCTAGACTAGACGACTCGAAAAGCTGTTTCGGGTTACGCGTGCCAACTTAATACACGTAGATCGCGTTTATCGTCGCCCATTAGAAATTACACTTTCACGAATACGAAAAATCGACCCAAGGCCTCCTTCCTCTTCGCACGTCACTGTATTCAGTCGTGACATAAAAAAAAATGTTGTTCCCCTCAAACAGATAATCGTACCGAATAATTTTTCACAAAAATTAAAAAAAAAAAATTCACACATTTCATCAACAACCCTCGGCAGTCCCAACACGCGCACTCGCTCGTCCAAATAATTCTTTAAATAATTCAACTACACCATTGCGCAAGCAGTCATCCGCATTGCGCAGAATTCGCACGCTGTGAATTCCCACCGAGTTATAAGTCTCAAGTAAAATAATCCCAGACCCCCCGAAGAACCTGAAGATTTAACTTTTTCACCTGAATGTACACCTCGCATACAGCTTACCCACCTTGGAATGATAAATTTACCTTATTATCACCCTACAACAATTGGTCATAGTAAACCAATAAAAAATTATGGGACTCGTCTTTAACAAGGCCCAAAAAGAAAATGGCGTCGATAAAGTCACATTGAAAATTTATTCGCGCAATACTAAAAAAACCTGACAGTCAGACGTCCGACACGCGATTAGTATTACGGCATAAGCAGTACCAACGTAAGGCCTAGAAATCATACTCGTCCACGTGTCAGTATTCCCGCGCAATATACATAAAACGTCAAAAAAAAATATTGAACATTCTAATAAACAACACTGGCGACGACAATCGATATACAATAAAAATATCGCGACCCGTCGAATCCTCGAACCTAATACAAGCCTTACACATAAAATCCATACCGCGTACAAGTGGATAAGTGATAATTGCCTTTTTCGTGTTCCAGTCGATAATTCAGATCGTTTAACGAGCCAACATAATCAGCCGGTACAACAGAGCAGCAGCTTCCAGCACAATTACGACGAGAGGAAGCCACGGGATAAATCGAATTACTTTATAACGTCCCACTGTATTACAATACCCACGAGGGTTAAAACACGTGGACAGTTCAAAGCTCCGATTGTTATCGATACTCACCCTGGCCCTCGATGAGAATTGAAATTTCGACCTAGTTCACGAGGTATTTCGAATCACCCCCGTGTGCCAATATGTTCGGGCTGTAAAGAGGACGAGTGGCGCGAGAAGGGGGTGGCTTTGGGTTTCCAAGGGTTAATCAATGAACGGTTGGTTGCTCGATGTTTTTGAGGGTGCCGGTCGTAATTTAGAAACGAGTCTAGGTTAAGCCTGGCCACCCCGTAATAATCCACCCTCCTAGATAAACTGCAAAAGTAACCCCCTGAGGGAGCAACATACCGAAGTGACTTTCGCTTCGAAGGGTAGAAACAATGACAGAGCTAATAAGAAATCCGATGTCAGCGTATAAGCATCTATAAGGGTAGCAAGGTAGTGAAGTTCGTCATTGGGGTAGAAAAGTGGGGGGAGAGTGGGGATAGCACCCCTAACACATGATTTTAAATGACTAGCTGAGTCTCAAGTACGAAAGTGTCGGGTAACGTAATAAATGTATAATTGGAGATTGGTAAGAAAATTCGTTAATAAATCTCGGTGGTCCACGTGGGGATGAAAAATTAAGAAAAAATCTTTACGGCATTTATAACAGTATACAAGTGGCGTGATAACGATAACGAGATTATCGCTGTAGGTCTAGTGACAAATTTAGACCGCGTCAGCGCGACGGTCGACCCCTTTTCACCCAGCTGTCATTTTGCATGCTCTATACCAGAAAATACTTTCAGGCATTCAAACGTGTTGATTTAACGTCTACGTAGCTGGATTACTAGAAACACGGTATGTCGTAAGACGAGGACGTTGTGTGAAATCGTGAACTTAATTTTGCATAAGCAAACCACGGACGAGTCACTTGACTCTAACCCGTAGACAACGTATCGTTTGTGCGGTAGCGATTTAGCGTTGGTTAAAGCCTTGTGGATTGGGTAGGTCGCGGGGAATGTAAAAGAGGTTAAAAAAAGGAAGTTGCCGTAAGAAAAGTGAGTTGCCGGGTGTAGACGTCATCCAGCCCCGTCGTGAGGATCCACGTGTGTGTTAATTGGTTTTGTACTTTGTATCCTTTGGTTTTTCTTTCCCATATAGCCAATTCATATTTCCCTATTATTCATACGGTCAAACATACAGGACAGGGAAGGATAGCGATATCCGTTGAGCGAATGGATAAGGCAGTAGGAACGATCGCGTCGGGCTATAATAAAATTCGAAATTCAAATGACCATCGTGATACACCGAACGAATGGAAGCATTGCGAATATTAATTTGAAATTACAAATTTTATTCAATTTTTTTTTTCACATATCCCGAATCACTTTGAGAAAGGTCGTCGACGGGGAGAGGGTCTACGTAAAAAAAAAAGAATTTTGTATTTTTGGATCCGTTCAAAATTATTAACCGCGTATCGAGCGATAACGATTTGATTTATAACGTGATTGCCCAGTCGGCTGTGGATTGAAAATAATTTTTTTTTTATTGCCACACAAATAAATCGGACGATTCGACGCGACTGGGACATACCCATGATAGTTATAAAAAGAAAAAAAAAAAAAAATTCTCAATCGACGCGTAACATCGTCGATTGATACGTATGCATACGAGGATACTGAGTTGACGCACGATAAGGCGTATATCCATGTATAATCGATATTACATAACGCGACATGTGTACACTCGTGAAATCTGACTACACATATGGTGTTTCCAATGTTCGCAGATGATACCGGTTCGATTTAATAGTCGAGCGATGATATCGAGCCAGGTCGTGAATTCGGAAGGAATCGCGTGGCAGTAAAATCGAAGAATTGATCCTTGATAGGGCATAGATTTAATTAAAGAGATAAGAAGCCAGCGTAAGATGATGTAATATATATATATATATATATATATATTTATACACACATATATATAATAGAAAAAGATTGCAGCTAAACATGGATTCGGAATATCGCCAATCGTTAAGAAATTATATATATATATATATATATATATATATATTAAATACATAAACTCGCATACTAGCCAAATACACACAACCACACGACTTATTGGCTCCGAAGGCCCAGCGACCCACCCGATGGCCTCACCAATAATGGCCTATTTCTCATCGATAAACTCGACCCGTTTTGCTTTAATAGCCCGGACGAAACGTCGAGGGGAACCAAAGCAAAAAAAAATGAAAGAGAAAAGTAAAAAAAAAATCGTGCGTTAAAGAACACGTGGAGAATAGACTAAACGCGCAGACGCGCTATTTGAAATAATGCACGTGTTCCGCGCTGGATGCTTGGATAAAATTTTCAAAGGGAAAATTAATGGCTCTGACTTGAACGTATAACACAGTAAATCATTCCAGACGATTCTCCGATCGGATACTATAATATCGATATTCGATAGATATCGATCGGCGATCGGTATCGATGAGACTTCTGGTTAAAATTAGAATAGACTCATGAAAAAAAAAAATTGACAATCAGATCGAACGATAATAATAATAATCCGATCTCTCGACTGTCAAGGTGATAGCGCAAAAAAAAAATAGTCAATTTACGTAAATTCGTATTACGAGAAAAAGACGTTCTAGAGAAATTTTCGAGAATTAACAAAGTTACTTAAAAACGATATTTCGGTCTGACGTCACTGAACTGTATAAACCAGCGAGGAATACTGCTGTAAGATACGTATGGCTGAAGGTAAACAGACAGCTGTACTATTACTTGCTAAATCGAGATGCCGCTACGGTATTGGCTGGTAGGTGGACAATGGCTAAGCATAGGTGTCATCGTGTATCTTTAGTCAAGAAAGATAATTATTCTTGCAGTGAATTCGAATATAATATAAACGTTCGAAATTCTTCATGTACCAAAGTTCCCGTCCATGTGACAGCTGATACGAAGAATTTCCGAAAAAGCAGTTGGGAATCGAGTGACACTCGAATGATGAATCGGCATTGTAGTGTTAATAAAAAAAAAAGTTAAAGCAAATCGATTTATCGAACCTTAGCGAGATCACTGATAAGGATTAATTATTGACAGCAAACGCTGATAAGAGTCTAGACAAATTTCAAGCAAGTATAAAAAGTGCCGGACACGAAATGACCGCCGAGCACGAGCATCCCAGTCTCCAGGATCTTATACGCGTAACACGTGCTACTGGCATGTCCCACGCTTGTCTCGAGAGCGTCTAGCCATTGTCGACAGATAAAAATAATAACACGAGTTTGACAGATAACGTATATGAATCTAATGAAATGTATTTCCTGTATCACGTAATTACCGTATGACATGCACGTGTTGCACTGTACGTTTGTTATGACATTAATATAAGAAACAATTGACGTTGACAGATCAGAAAGAGCGTTTAAACACGTGGCACTTGGTACTTTGCTGAAGCATACGAATAGATGGCGGGAAAATTTCAAAATTTAATTTTGACATTTCGTTCGAGTTTTTTACGTGATTTATGAAAATTCGTCAAATTTTTTGTGTTGGTATTAATTTTCTTTTTTTAGAAAAAAATATATACGAGTGGGAACGACAAGGAAAATCGTTTGATTGGAATCTACTGCGCAACTATGTACGTTGGTATAGATATGTGTCTTGCCGCTTGACAATCCTTAGCAAAGCGATCACGTAGTTCGCAAAGAATGGCCGACGAAAATGTTCGCGCGGCTATTCGGGAGGTGAATTTTATATCGGAAGTGACGCTCCAATCGATAATGGGCAATCGTGTATAGCCTGACTATGATAAAGTCATAATGAGAAATAATTGCTTATCAATGACAACACAGTACAACCTGTAGGATATCGAGTACTAAAACATATATAAATATATGATAAATAGTCGAATGATTTTAAACATATTTTTTGTAATTTCAAAAATTCCATAAAAAATATTACCCAAAATCGATACATGATATGCGAGACGATGGTCACGTAATTCCGTAAATCTGCTTGGTCATCTCAATGGTAAATTACGAGAACTGATTATTTCTTGAAATCAGGTAAAAATCATCGTTCCCCATTAATAACGTGCGATAAAGATTTTTATTATAGATTCTTCCAAAAATCGATTATCGATTCCAATCGAACGTTGTTTAATGATTTTCGTGATTCGACTAACAAGGCGTTATATGCGTAATCAGACAAAATTCCACACTTAATTGTAATTACGTATTACGTAGACATCACGTAGTTGTAAATTATTGCATTCGCGGCGTTGCAATACGTAATTATATCGGCAATTATCCCGGCACAATTATTGGCGAAGCGTAGATCGTAAAAGTCAGTGATAACATTTTTTTTCCAATAATATCGCAAACTATTTTCGAGTTCGCGTCGCGATAAAAGCGTCGTTTCGCTTTGACAGGATTTTCGTGTTCGCCTGGCGACCGTAAAACGAAACGACGGTTCCTTATGTACCGCCGGAAAATAACCTAAGCTAAAAATAAGATTTCTATACATCAAATTGACCGGGTACAGTCGGTTCGCTCTTTTCGAAAAGTTCAAATTTCGCCAAGCATTGGTATACCTGACGTGAAACCGAGTATCAGCAAAAGCGCCCAACCTTACCTCAAAATATCGTATATTCAATTATAAAATTGTATTACAAACCAGCTAACCCACCTAGCTCAGCTACTGTTTCGACAATGTAAAAAAAGTACCCGAAGGTCTGGGTGTTTCCTGGGTTACCGACTGTCATATCGAAACTTGCTCATCACCATTGCTAATGAGAGCATAAAAATGCTTTTTCACATTCGCCCCGTCCGTTCCTTTTCAGAGCGTGACCAGACGCGCGTAACGTTCAAGGCTGCCAACTTTTCAGACAATTGGCCAAAGTGCATAGCACATAAAAGCCCAAGACGATGCCTCGAGCAGAGAAAAAAAAAAACATTTCACGTCAACGTATCAATTGCACAGAAACCGTGTGAAAAAATTCAAAAATAAAAAATCGCAAATTAATTTCACAGCCAAATTAATTCGCACGACCGAACGCATCATTGTCGCGTGAGCTTTTGAATTTCCCGCCAACATCCAAACCCTCGTACCAACCGCATTTAGAACATCCCATACTAACCCAATGATCCAACCAGCCTGTTTACTAAAATTCTCACAAAATCCCAAAGCATCCCGCATCTGTTCTTCACCTCCAAAAACAATCCCACTACTCCCCCGCAGTAAAACAGACATAAAAAAAAAAATTTCCCACAAAATTCCAAATTCCACATTTATTTCGAGCAGACTATCTATTAATATCCGTCAATAAACATATCATTTGTCTTCCTCGATTCCACCGATAACGCGTATTGTCGATATTTACATGCCTCACCGTTCACACACCGTCGCCACCAGCTGGATATCGATTCTCGTTCCAACATATCAACCAACCAACGTCTCCATGTCGCGCGACGTTAATTCAGCCGATCCTCAATGCACGCGCGACATACCTCAAGGCGTACCCGTTCTACGTATTAAAGCATGAGACTAAGCACGTGACATCAGCATCAAGAATATTAACCATGGATACGATTTAAATGCCGTGTGGATGCGCATTAAACCGATCGACATCGTTACATGCGTACACTACGTGCTACATGCCAATACCGATTTACCTAGTAGCATTATACGCATTGCGTAGTATCGTCAAGGTGGAAGCCGCCTCAAAGATGACTTACAGGACAGTCAACATCATGACGATTGTTACGAATCAGTGAAAAATCTTCAAAGTCAATTTCACTCACTGCCGTACACTCCCGTTCAAATTTATTTGACTTTCGTAGCAACAGCAGGGAGACGCGTAATTCCATCTTGGCGTTGCGCCTTGTGAATTTCTCTTTAAGACGCTTAAAAACACCTAACGACGTATTAAGGGCATAGATACAGCGAACGCTCTTAATCTTTAAAGGCGACGGCCCGTTTTGTCGCCTTGTCGCTTCTTTGCGTATAATCACGATTTCCTGCCTCGTGCATATGCAAAGCTAACGTCTACGTTGTCGCGACGCCATTACGTACGATTTACGACCGCGTGACGCACTCTCGGTTTCTGCCTTTTGTCCTGTCTTTTTGCTCGGCATGGCCGTGGTAGCTATACGCTTTAATTTATACTGGGTGTACAATATTCTTTCGTATCCGAGGGTTGTTTATTACGTGACTGATCAATCGTAATTTTAAGAACATAGATAATAAGGACGTAATGTTACTTTGGGTCGTTAAGGTTGGGTCGATGCGTGGAGGAAGGGAGGATAGAGAAGAGGGGTATCTCCCGTCTTACAGCATCCGTGAGATCTTCCTGTATCAAGGACTTCCGGTTGTCGGACATTCGTCATAATTTTGTCAAAATGATGACGGATTTTCTTTCATCGACGTTACCGACGTCATAGCTCTTAGTTAACGCGAGAGTGCGGATTCTCTTAGGATCTTCGGACGAGTCGTGGAGCCTGTGTTATCCCGTAGAAAAAGTCTGAGTAAAATCGATTAAAGACGCGTTCGCAAATCCGATGAATTTCGTACGGTCCCCGATGAGAAAAAAACTAGTTCAACCAGCCGGAACGGTGTGACGAGTCGAATTTTTCGTTTTTTCGAACGCGTTCTAATTTCACAGCTAAACAATATACCGGGTGTTGTTAACGCGGAGTTAGTGAAATTCCAATTGATCTCGGAAGAAATGGAACAGGTTGACTCAATATTTGCCGCGTGCAAATAAGAGAAGAAAAAAAAAGGTCATTATCCTTGATGAATTACTATGCTCGTAATCAGTGCACTTTGAGTGCATAAAGAAGAAAAAGCTCGTCTATGACTCTGAAATGTTTAAGAATTATTGTCGATGTAATAAATCCTTAAATTACCTGCCGATGCCCCTGATCGTTGCCTATTTGCTTAGGCACTGCGTCACGTTCGTCACGTAGGTAATTCCTGATGACGACTCCTTGGTTTTCAGGTAAAAATTCGTCATTCCGCAGATAAAAGTCCGTTTTATAAGAGAGATTGAGAAATTCTTCTCTATAGCTAATATTCATGAATGGACCTCGGATTCACCAATGATGACATCATCCGCGACATGCCTGCCTAAGAGGTTGCCGCAATGACGTGAAGATTTCATCACGTTGTAGAGTCGCGAATACGTCATGCTTTCAGGAAATTTATTTTCTATCACGTTAAAGATCGGATCTTTTGGTTAATACCGATCGACGGACCGGGTACCAGATCATGCGATAAATTTGATGACGATCGAAATCAATGATTTTATCACTAAATCTTATCAGAGACTTCGTATAAGGATTGGGTTTGGATTTATTTCGAAAAATTTTTTTTTCACTCTGACGGAATTTTGTCACTGATAAAAATGATTTAATCGACGTCTAAAAAAAATGTTACACAACCGAAATATTCGTACTTATAGCAATGTCCTATATCTGAGTACTGTATATATGGAAGTATCGATCATCATCTTAACCATACGAAGGATGCTGTAGATTTTTGATGATTTAGGTAAAATTGGTAAAATTCATTAAAATGATAGCGAGTGTTTCGTCGAGTAAAATATATTAATTGATATTAATTGCCAATCAGCCGAGCTCATGAGCTCCTCTTAGACTTAATCACTTTAATCTGAACCAATAGTAATGACTTTACGAAGGGGTCGTCGATTCTTGTAATCAATCGTCATCGAAGTTCCGATGACTCGACACTACGTCTTGAGAATCTAAGCAATGACTTGTCACTAAGTCACGTTGCGTCAAGGAAAATAAATTTCATTAACATTCGAAAAAATCATTTAATCATCCAACTCGTCACCGATCAATCATTAAGTTCCGTCTCAACGATCACATTGTATTTTCGAATTCAATCTAAAATCTCGCAAAAAGAAAAAAAAAATTTTTTTTACATAACCCACAATCTGGTTAACCAGAATATTGAAAGAAAAAGTCCGTATGGCACCGTGCAAATGTGCGTCTGCCAATCACGCGGGGTTTAAAGGTCACCGAGTTATTTCTTGATTGGACGGAAACAGGGGGATGGAGAAAAATAAAAGTAACATCTGTCCCAAGGGAAAGTTGGTAGTCTCATGAAAAAGTCGTATAGTTACGTGTGAAGCAAACGCGTGTATCCAAGCAGAAATACATAACTGATAACGTCGACTATTGGTGCCATTACTGCCTTCGTTAATGGCGAGAAAAGGTAGATGTATTATTTTCGAACGAACGGGCTTGTCCAACGTCGTCACGATGTTCTTTGTAAGTAAAGAAGGACGAGACGAGGGGAAGGTTGAAAAGGGGTGATGGTACGAAGAAGAGAAAAGAAAAGAGACGGAAAATGGACTCCGAAGAGAAAAAAAGATAACGTCCCAACACAGCTTACGAGGCTTGTTAACGTGCCTGTGAAAACGACCGTCTAATAATAGCCGTGTAATCGGCAGCAAATAAGTCTTCGTTGTTTTGCTGGAAAACGTTGATTATGTATACACATGTACGTATGTATATATATATATATATATTGGCGTGCGTACATAATACATATGTAAAGCTTGTATAAATGATTCGACTGGTTTCCGCGATACCCGCAAGGTTATTAAATTTGTCAATTTTTTGCTGCAGCTAGACTGCCAGACACCAGTACGTGTCTTTTTTTGTATTGCATGGCGACTGACATTGGCAATGAACTCTGAGCATGCGTTGGCGTTAGAGACCGAGAGAACGTAGTGTCACGCGGATTTATTCGGCAATGGTTAAGCGTGCAAATATTATTGACAACGCGTTAAATTTTTTATTCGGCTGGTTGGACATCGTTGAACTTACGTAATGATCGTACAAATTTTGCGAGACTTTTACGAGTGAAGAATGGACAGTGGATTTACATTGTTTTTAGGTTAGTCGTACGAGTGTTGGCCCTGTATAGCCAGATACAAAGATTATGTATATTATTGACTTACGAGAGCAGCTATTGTCGTTTTCTTAACTGTAAGTCAAATACGAAGGAAGCCTCCATTGAAAACTCTGCAGGAATGTTCTCTCGGGGCGTTTTCGGTGAATCGTAATAAGAGTTCCTGAAGGAAGGTTAAGGAACGAGACGTGCTCGGACTTCACGGAGTCTTCTGAGCGCAATCGATCGACTCAAAGAACAGCCAATTCCGCTTGAGGGATTTCCTAGAGCAATTAAGTTCTGGCACGAATTTACAGAAACTACCGATACAACACTTTACGTAACATTTTTCGGCAGTCTCGTTTCACGACTGGAAATGAACTCGCGTCTGTCCTTGCGCATGCGCAGGACGAAATCTTACCTCGAAGCTATTACGTATAACCAAACAGACTGTAAGTGCAATGTCAGCAGAGAGAAGAAGGAAACACTATTAGTTTTTTCAAAGTACAATTTCATTCACGTGTTCTTCCCATCTGTTTCTGAATAGCGCGAATATTTTATTCTACGGACGTTGCGGATATCCCGTATACGTGCGCGAAAAGCGAATGCGCACCCGACGTGCATCGCGGTAGCGAACGTGGCGCTCCGTGCGGAGAACTCAACAACTATACGCATAGCGAACACAGTCAAGTCGGTTGCAAGCAGTCCGATACCAATACCCGTCATTGTTTTGCAAAGTTCAACGTCTTCTTCGAAGAGCAACCGTACTTACCCGGCTTTACTCGTTTACGTTAGACTGAAATACGATACATACATGATCGTATATGCATATCAGGTAAAAGCTTACATGATTCCTTCTGAATGGCGTAAGATAACGAGACGGGTTGTCAGTCGAATTATAAATTCAACATGGCCGCGTTGTGTCATACGTCTCTTTTTTTTCACAAAACGTGTACATTGTTTCTTCATTCATTCCTATGTTACGCAGTACACGGTGTATAGCGTGCTTTACGAATTTGTTACGTCACACGAAGACAGCCATCTTGACAAAGGCCGTATTTTAGTTCCGGAGTTCCTGAAGGATGCAAGAGACAGGGTGTCCACCGTAATGTATTCTGACGTATGCATATGAGATATGCAACGTCGTAAGAAGTTAGTAACAGAGGTAAGTTTAAATACGTAATACTACTTTATATATATATATATATACCTATATCATATTATGAGAATTTCTGCTAGCCGGAAACTCCTGATTTAACAAATCTGTGAAGACACGTTTCGCAGTAGGCGTTGCTACCTGTAAATCTGCATCGAAGCGATATGAAATTACTAAAAGGAATGACTCCGTGTGCAGTTCAGCTATCTGGATTTTCAATTTACCATCGTATCTCCATACAGTACCAGCACAGTTGGTACCAACTTCAGGACAAACCTCGATACCTAACCTATATGGTTCATACAGCACATAATCGCAGACAGTCACCCGTGCGGAAGGTCGCGTCGTACAAAATTGAATCGCGGCTGAATAACACTTCTGCCCCGTCAATTTTCAAACGGTTCTGAGTCGAACATAGATACATACGATTACGTTCAATAATTCAGCCAGTCGATAAGCTCGACAACCAGTTTACGTCTCTTTCATTGTCCTCGCGTTTCTTTTTCCTTGCTTCTCTAGAACGGTGGCCTTCCAGATGTCGCAAGAAAAGCTTTCTCGTGTGTCTCTTCTGTACCGAGATAAAGCAAAACCTTAAGACTCGTCTCCGTGAACGCGATAGAATACATCGAGGACGAGCAATCCCGTTTGAGTTATTTTCAGGGATCTGTAGATTTTATATAGGATATATATATGCATATATATAGGTTATATATATCAAATAAGGCAGGGTAGTGGATGCATCTTCCATATGTCATATGACAGCTGATAATATTTTCCAAATTTGCTCTTCTGACGACATTAGCACGTGAATATCGCGAGACCAATATCAATTCAATTTTGCGACAGTACATGTGTTCTGAATAATATTTGGAACTACAAACTTATATCTATATGGTATTGTTATTGTTATTTTTATTTAGGCTATTCTCTCGATTTTCTTTAAGTGTCGAAAATATTTATAAACGCTTATAAAATCACGCACTGGATTCCCCCGTTCTGGCAAAATGATTAATCTGACTGGTTCGTATACGAGTCTCTCGCAAGTTATTAATAATATTGTTAATAAAGATAACACAGCTCGCAGTGAGGCTTCTATAGCTAAAAGATTAGCTCTCCTATGTGTAAATCGTATTTGCCTACCTTATCGTCGGAGTATCTTCTAACGGAAATACTTTGTTCAGTTTTTAAAACTTTAATTCGCGACGAGAACTCGAACGCGCGAATATCAAATATCGTACTAATAGCCTAATGCCGCTCGGATCCTTTATTCCTTGATTTGTGTGTTAATATTTTTTATATTGTTATACAGATTCAACTCACCGTGACGTTTCCATTGCTGAAACTTGTGATAGAGTAGACAGGAGCACATACAGCAAACGCAGCTCAAGACCATCAAAGTCAAAACCACACCGACCCAAACGTCAGCCAAGAATTGCTCGTACTCAGCCTCCGTCATTTCCCTCGTCTCGAGCTCCTGGACCACTTCGGAAACTACCTGTACAAGTGTCAAGTTGCCTTCAATGCCGTCTTCGACGACTCGATCCATCGACTCCATCGTTAGTTGTGTAACGTTTAATCCGTTGAACGGCGCCATTGTAGAATCTTCAATGCACGACTGTAGAACGAAACTTCAAACGACACGGAGTTGAAAAGTTCCTGGTTTACGTTCAATCGACTGCAAATAGATTCTGGTACACGCCGCTAACTTCAAAATGGCCGAAGTGTCTGATATCGTGGGAGGGTTCGTTCGTTAACCTTAAATTTGAATGTCTCGATTTACTTTCTCCTCGCTTCAAGCCACAGACGGACACAGATAATTACACTTCGATTGTGCACTTGGCTGTTATGCAATTCTCGACACAATCGATTTTACCCCGCGAGTCTATTAAGTATCTGCTATCTATTATCAATAAGAGCGTTCTTGCTATTAATAGCTTTTAGTTTCTTTATTATGTCTTCACGGCACAGCCACGTCACGATGGTTCGATGCGTCTGAGAGCTAATCCTTGTAGGCTGTACACTGTAGATATTGTTTTTCAAATTTGTCTTATCCTTTACGCGCCCTTTTCACTGACGCGTGACGTGTGCTCTAGATTACAGAGAGAAAGAGAGAGAGAGGGAGAGAGACAGTGGGATTCCTATGAAGCTCACGAGACTCTAAATATTTATCAACAGTCAAAAACGAGACTCCTTAGCCTTACGACCTTCAAATATTTACGTATCCGTATACAAATAAGAAACCAAAGGAAAATTTTAGTTTTTTCCTTTTATCTTCGTTTTTATCTTCTTGTCCTTCGCAAAGCTTTTCTCTTTTATTCACTTTTTTTGCTCTCTTTAATCTTTTATATATCTCCGCTTCGATGTTATATATACATATATATACAGCTGCAAGCTAACCGTCGATAGCAAATCGAGGGCTTGAAAATTTACACACCTAAGGGACGTTTTATCCGTTACTCGCAGGCTTTCCAAGCGACACAAAACCGGGCAGTTCGAGACATCTTCACTTAAGAATTCTTTCACCCACTAGCACAATCTTAATATTTCTTTGTTCGATCGTATTTCCTTTTTCTACGTTATATACATATATATATACACATATATTTTTAATGCACGCTCAAAATCAATCGTTCGAAAATTTCCTTTTTACGTCCGAACTCAATTCTTTTACACGCCGTAACGCGATGTTGTCGTTTCAAGTCGCGCGCTGCTTCTGAACGCTCCAGGGTGGGATCACTCGAGATATACTCCTCGGTTCCACGCTTACCGTCGCACAGACGTGCGCGAACATATTTACACCGCCATATATATATATATATATATATATACACGTACACAGGACAAGGATACTAACACAGTCATAAAATCTACTACATCCCTACTACACCGGCACTTTACACTGCTTGGCCTCTTCTATATTCCACTTCGAGATCACGAGGGCCACTTACTTTCTTTACGCACTGACAAAGACAAGTCAGCACTTAGTCACGTTTGACAGTGTCAATCGGTCAATCGGTCAGAGTAAATCGGTTTTATTTAAAATATATATATATTTTTCACTAATAATTTTCATCATTTTCTCGTTAACCACACTGAAGGCAGTTTCACTACTTTTTATCGTACTTGAAGGTCATTTACTTTCAGGTTCATGCTTCTTGGGGACTGGGCCTATCCGATGGTATTTTTATTCTACTTTACCTACGTAGCCTAATAATCCATCACGTTCTGATAGATAAGACGCTTTTTCAAGATTTGAAATTACCTCTGGGCACTATTGGAAAATACGCAGTGTCACCTATGACTGTGGGAAATTTATCAGAAGGCTCTTTTCTCTCCTCCCTATCTCTTGAGTTTTCTATGGAGTTTATATTTGTGCCGCTGAGGGGTCCGACGGGCGGACGAAGAACGAGATTCTTATCTGGGTTGGGTTTATAGAACGTTTGCGTTTTGACAGACTGGCCTGTAGGGACAGATGTTTTTCTTGTCGTGTCGTGACATTGCGTAATAACTGATATCGTCATCGATTCGAAAGGAAGACGACGGAATTTATTTTTCATGTTAATAATTACACCCTGAGAATAACCAAGTCGTACAATGTATTTTGTTTATTAACAAAAATACCGGACGGGCTATGGAATTGATTATGCTTGTTTACCTCGTCTAACACGTTATGTATGTATTTTGTCATTACTGTATATACCATAAACAATATATCGATTATATACTATGTCGCGTGGCTACGCATCGCGCATGCGTGAATTTATGCTATCGCACTAAATCCTTACGGCTGAAGTTGGTTACAGATAAATTACCATAAGCTCTACCTTTTCGAAGAAGTTTCACCTACAACACTGTTCACGACACGAAATTCTCATTTACTTCGGTGACGCAGTGTCGCGTAGAAAACGTTCGGTCTCACTTTGGGACGATACACCGACGCGAGTGTAACAAAGAAACATTGTTGTTTTGGTGTCTTTTTTACATTCAATCCTCTCCAAGACCCTTTTTCTATCATCGGAACGATAGGTTATGTTTGTAAAATGCCATGACCCAGTTAGGTTAGGTTATCGGCAGGACATTAGTATCGTACGTAACAAATCAAAGGATCACCAAGGGATTGCGCTTTGTCACTCTTCCATTATTCTTATCACTAGTCTCAATGATTTTTATTATTTTTTTAATCTCGTTCCACCTATTTCTGCCTTTATTCCCACTCGTACATTCTTACTTATTTGCAATCGGCCTCCAAGTGATTTTCCTATCACGTGGAAATCAGCCAGATTAATTCACCTATATTTTCAAGGGATTCGGCTACCCTGTAAAAGGCAGCTTGAATCGAGAACTGATTTCTTCGGTTCCGTGGAGACGAGTGCTGCTACAACAGAAATCAATCACCCTTACAAAACACTTTGCGGCTTGAGATAAGACCGCCCGGTTCCTTTGCCTCCCTTCGCCATTCCAGCACCCCCCCCCCCTCCTTCTACCCCCTCAACCTCCTCGATAAATTAAATGGAATGAACTAACTGATCCAAATCGTCTTCCGATGACTTCAAGGCGGACCCTAACGAATTTCGACGACGTCCTTCACGACGTTGGCAACTGTCACTTTGACGTTTCAGTACAGTCGGTAGTAACGAATAATTTATTTGATCCTGCAGTTATTCCTCTCTAAGGACCACAGACAAAATGCAAGATAAGTAAATACATGTTTCGTAAATTAAACAGATACAAAATTTTTCTTTTTTTTTTTCCGGTGCATAAATGCATAACAATGAACATTACGTAATTTGTAATAAAAATAAAGTAAAGAAGTACGAGGAAGGGTGGGGAAATATTAAAAAAAATTTCATTAGTCGAAGTGAAGTATTGACAAAATGAAAAAGAAAGTCTAATTTTTTTTAGTTACATAATTTCTAACCAGCCTGTACAGCCTTTTTCTTTTTTTTTTTCTTACACTTTATACGACGCTCTGTATATATATGTATACGTGCACTTCCGCGAAATCCTCGCGATTATTTTCTTCTCGTGCCTATACAGTCGAGTGGTGTGGGAAAATTATTTCACTTCGTAAAAGGCCAGCCGAACAAGTGGCCGATGCCATTCAGCTGCCACGTAGCGAGCAACTGTGGCAACATTTCGAAATTCTCGTAAAGGAGGCTAAACCTTCCTTTTTCACATGTATTTGCGCACCCCACTTTGTTCAGCATTGTATAAACTTCACTTCCACACCAGTAACAGTGTCTATCCCATAGTTAGCAAGGACTGGTCCATTTACGTTGCACACGTTGGATACCTGCTGTTCTTTGTTATTCTACCATATGGGTCCTATAGGTTCAACCACTGGCACCAAAGTCCGTACTATTTACAAATAGATTTAAACTTTCGATCCACCGGATGGAAGTTTGGCATCGATATCGAGCAAGACTTTCGATACGTACGGATTGCGTTTATCAAATGCTATTTAGCAGGCATGCTTATACGATAGCTTTGTACACTTTCCGTTAATTAAACAGAAACACGAAAGTACACTCAGGTGATTTTACTACAGTGTGTTTCACGCAAGTTACTGTAGCCGTAGTCGAACGTACTATACTCGTAATGCAACTATGACTGTAAACTCTTGGCGCTTCGTGTTACCAAATAAAGTAATAGACGGCTACTATGTGCTAGGGGACTTCCACGTGTGCGTATTACATGCCGAGAAGTCACTTTCGCGTATTGTGTCATTACAACCAAAGGATTGCGATCTCAAAAGTCCACTGAGTAACGTGACGGCAGTCACGTAGGTTTTGGGCCTTACCTATATATAGGTATGGTGGGCCTTACCTATATATAGGTATGGTGGGCCTTACCTGACGGTATGACGGTATACACGATTATCTGACTTTCCAGAAGATTCATGCGCTGCACACTGGATTGTAGCACAGGTAGGTATATATTTTTCTTTTTGACGCCTCGTATTGTTTTTTTCTCTTTCTTTCTTTCCGCATGCCAGACGAACGCAGCCAATGAGACCGAGTGGCAATCAGTGAGCGGGTAAAGGGACGTGCGGAGAATCACGTTCCTGCGTGATTGGAACGTTGCCGCATTTTAGGGCATTTCGTGGGATTTGAATTACAAAGTGGTCGGAGAGCGAGAAGGGGCAAGTAGAGAGAGAGAGAGGGAGATACAGGTTATGTATACGTATATGTATATATATACTGTTCCATTCGTAAAATCTGTGTGTCTTTCTCATTCTGCAATTACCAAACGTCACGACCCTTTTTCGTTAATTTATTCATACAGCGCGTGTTTTGTTTTCAATCTTTTTATTTTCTCTCTCTCGCTTCCTCTCTTACTTTCGCGCGGATACTGACCCAGTTTCAAACGAAATTCAATTGGCGATTGAGAATTCTTTAGGATTGGAGTAAAAATAGGATTTTTATCGCGTATCGCGTGACTTCGTAATTGAGGGTGAAAAATTTTGTATTTTTAATTAACGAAAAATAATTATTTTTTTTTCACCTCATTAATCCTTCGTTATTTTCCTTTGGCTCGAGCCGGGATGAAGAGCATGAATATTCGATCTGGCTGTATGTGAAATTTATAATTTTTATATTTTTTTATGAATTTTAATATGTCTTTTGCTTTTTAGGTGCACGCATTATTATTATAGTACGTAGTCGATGGTAATTTCCGTTCTTTCATTTTCTCGTCGCTTCATCATCTTGTTGTTATGTATAACGAGTTATCCGGATGTCTATTTATGTCTACGTATAACGTATCGGGTAATGTTGTATCGACAAAGTGTCAATCCATCAGCCATAATAGTCCCAGGGCAAAGATCGAGCGTTCTGTCGGTTGAAAAATAAGCGATGCTTTCCTGGCTCGGAAGAATTCGAATCCTCGAGCGTTTTGCACTTTCGCGAAAAAAAGGTCACGGTTAACGAGTTACGGATGTGACACTCGATGCACGGCTGTCAAAAGTTACCAGGACGCGGCGAGGTTCGCGACTCGGTTGATTATTCGTAAATCGCAGTTGACTCTAAGTATAGGGAATTTTTGTTTCTCAATTTGGTATTAGAAAAAAATATTTTTTTTTTTTTCCAATATTTTCACATCATTCGTCGTGGGATA
>JARQTG010000002.1:466450-497764 GCA_030142615.1 Syrista parreyssii
CAAATGTATATTGAAACAGGGATATAATATGTATAGAGACGTGATTATCCTTCGGCGTCAATTATCACTTCCTCATCGGTCTGGTTTCCTTCGATTTAATAATTTTTATTTTTTTAACCAAAGATGATAAAGATACGTGTAGCCTTGCTCGAGAGATAAGAGAGATGAAAGTAATCGAGGATTCTCTCCAAGTCATTAACCATGGATTTTTATCCATGAATTTTTATTTTTCAATTTGGTATTAGAAAAAAATATTTTTTTTTATTTTTCCAATATTTTCACATCATTCGTCGTGGGATACAAATGTATATTGAAACAGGGATATAATATGTATAGAGACGTGATTATCCTTCGGCGTCAATTATCACTTCCTCATCAGTCTGGTTTCCTTCGATTTAACAATTTTTATTTTTTTAACCAAAGATGATAAAGATACGTGTAGCCTTGCTCGAGAGATAAGAGAGATGAAAGCAATCGAGGATTCTCTCCAAGTCATTAACCATGCATTTTTATCTCATATTTCCTTCAGAACGCCGCTTCACGACCTTCTGCCTCTATGGCGGCCGATGATCCATACTGATCAAGGATAAGCATAAGGAAATTACAGGACTCTGTAAACATCCTTTCCATACTTTCAGAGCATCGGACCTTCCGCAGGGCAAATCCAATTCTTCTGGCGAAACGAGAAGAGGCTGCGGGATATTCTAGGAGAAGATTCAGCTTTATGATGTTAATGGGTTAAACGTGGCGTAAAGTCCCGAGCTAGACACGTTCTGCTTATCCAACGTGGCGTTTGCGTCCTTCATCCCCTATTTCTTTACCAGGTACCCTAATTCCTTTTAACCATCATCCCCTGCTAAGGGTTACTTGCCCAGTCTTTAAATTCAAATAAGATGCTACCTACGTTCTATTTTCATTGGTCTCATTTTTTTTTCAGTTTTTCAAAAAACCGGATTCACCTTTGGCCGTGGATCAGTTTAGTTAGATCAATAGAGAGAGAGAGAGAGAGATCGGTATTGCTTAAGGGATGTACTTGTTAATTTCATCCCTTAATTATGAGACACGTTTTTATTACCTCGTTCAACGATGCTAAAATGTTTTTTTTTTTTACAAATTTCATTATATTTTTTATTACTTTTTACCTGATTCAATTTTTCAACAACAGCAGGATGGATGTGCAATTTTCGGTAAGCATTTTTGGCGAATCTTCGTCTATGCTGAATATGATTTTAATACTGTTTCCTGCTTTGCTCTCTCATATATTTTCTTCGCCGGATGACAGAGGCGACGTTTGCTTCCAAGACGTCGTGACCGGATATTTCTTATTTGTTGAAAATTATTATGCAAATCGCTCGCATAGACGGGACTCTTATTACGTGACATAATAAGTATAACATTTTCCCCGGCTGATATCAACTGTCTCACGATCCAAGTATACGAGGGATCATTTATATATGGATTTTGTATATTTTTTTTTACAATATTCACAAATCCGCTTCTGCCGTTTTGCATATTTGTCGAAATGCCATTTTCGGCGAATTAAATTTTGAAAATCTTTTTGTACGAACGTGACTGGTGGAAGTTTAAGCGGAATTTGCATCCGGTGTATCTTGTCACGTAACTAGTAAGAGATACGTAAAATATGGGAAGTCCACGAGATTCTCACACGTGTGCTCGTCTCATAAATCTGTAGATTTCTATGTGTCGTGGGAAAAGAAATGTTTTTTTTTTTTAAATTCAAATTTAAAAAGCACGAAACGTGCGTTTATTGCTAGTTAGGAATATTTAGTTATTTAAACAGTCGGATACCTTGGAATGTAGTATAGTAAAATATTTCAATGAAACGCGATAAATTCGTCGATAATAAGATCAATCGATTTTCAGCGATTAAATATCGATCGGTTTGGTGAATTTTCAATGGATTTCTTTCCGGGCCTTTTATATCTGAGAAACTGGGCCGCAATATTCTCGACCGGTTTTCATAAATACGGTTCGTGATCGATCGTGCTTACAATGCATGACGATCACGATGAATCGATCATCAGGATCGACATTATTGAACCTAATATCGAATGACTTGAAGTACCGAAAAAAAAATTTTTTTTTTGTTAACTTTATGCACCATTTAATTTCCTATCACCTTCGACCCAAATTCTATTTATAATTAATGGCTTATTTTTTTTACATTTTTTTGGCATTCTTTAGCAACGACCACATCATCTCCAATGCATTCAAAATATCGATCGAATAAATCACGTTTCCATTTATCAATCTCTCAGGGGTAGTCAGGGACATATATATATATATATACTAGGTACGTCCACATGACATCGATATGACATCCACAAGGCATCGACAGGACATCCACACGACATTGCATGAAATCGACACGAAATCCACACGACATCGATATAACATTTGGTTACAACATAAAATATATAAAAAAAAACTCCACATTTCCTTTCTTCCCATTGTGTGCGCCGTATCTCATTTCTATTTGCACTTCCGGTAAACTGAAGTGGACATATCATTTTCCTACCCAGAAAATCCAACTGACCATATAATAAAAAATAAAAAAATTAAATAATTCCAAGATTTTAAAAAACTCTCTAAAACACTTCAGTCATCAAGGATCGTGATCACGGATCGTTACAAACTTTCATTGAAACCAATGACGATCTTAAACTCGTTCTCCTCGTATGTAGACCTTCGATAAAATTGACATACGATACAGAACACATGAGGCGCATGCGTCAACCATTAAAAATCAACCTGCAATCCACTTTAGTATTTCTGTAGATTTTGAAGATTAAAAAAAAATCAGATCCTTTTTAATTATTTTATCTGTTTCCAAATCCAAATTCACTGTATCGTAACGTTACAATGTTTTTGCTCTATACGTACTGTACGCTACTGTTATTTCGATCGAAATATCAATGGTGGGGCTGAAAGCAGGTCAAGGGCTACTTTTTCCCTATTCGATGAGAATCTGCTAACCAGAAACCACATCGGTACACTTGTCATACCGATCACGTAGGCTTCTAGAAGAATCTCATCATCGCGAGATCGTATCTCAGTAAGGCCATGCGTTTTTCCCATTACTGTCCGATCGGTCCATCCATACCGATCTGCCTGTCGGACGTTTCTTGTTCCCCCAAAACACAAATATCACAAGTCACTCTAGCTTGGATTAGCCAAACGAAGCTTGACGAATAATTATATGGAGAAGCTACGTAACGCTGTATGTGTATATATATATATAATATAGTAATATATATATATATATATATATATATATATATATATTTGTCCTCGATTGGATGATTAGTAAATTTATCCATAAATCGGCTTTTTTTTTTCTTCGCTTCGTTTATTTTTTTTTCCACGTCTGTATCAGAAAATAATATTTGCTTCTTCAACGACGTTTTTGTCTTATAAAGTAATTTTTAATAACGAACTTGTCGCTCGAGTAATAATATGTCGATATTGATACAATTGTTTGTTAGAATGAATAGGAAGGGAGTGGAGTGTATATATATATATATATATGCAAGGTTAATCAGCTCAAATGTACCACTTGAAGTTATTTCTATCACAAATATTAAATAGACCGGCTAATTTTAGTTGAGTTGACTACCCCTGTGTATCCATATGGCATTTTGTATAGGATGTAAGGGAAATAATAGAAAAGCAATTTTGTTAACTAGTTTGTTAAACGAAGGAAAACTTGAGAAAAACAATACGCATCATGGATACTAAGCTACATCTGTCCCATCCCGTCCTGTATGTCCCAAGGGATGCTGGGGACTATCGATTTCTTGAATTCCGAACCCTTAACCACAATGTCCTATTGGTTGCACTAAACCCCAATGCTAAACTGCGGAGCACGATATTTCGATTATAAAAGTCAATTTTATTTTCTCCATCCCCATTGACAAATCATCCCCTCTGATAATTGACCCCCAATCAATCGGTCCAGTAAAGTGTAGATCAAATTTCAAAATTGATCCAATTTAATTTTCACTCTGCTACATAGTCGAGCGTACAACGCGTGTCTTATCAGTGGATATAAAATGTATCGATAAATTCAAAATTTGCAAAAGGGGTTGAAAATATTTCAAAATGACAAAAAAATTCAAAAATCAAAAATAAACGCGACGATACTATCAAGCATTAGTATCGACACTTCCGGTAGCAGGAGTCTGGTTTCTCTAAGCGACTATATCGATTTGCGGTAAAGAAGGTTAACTTTTAATTTCGTCGGTCTGCACAACCGGAAGGGTGTTTATTCATTGGGCAAAATGGAGGTCGTTTGGACTACCTGATCTCTGGATCCTCTAGCAACGCTTTGGCGTATCCCACGCTTCTCCTGCTTACACTAATCTAGCATCCCCTTGTGGCAGCCGTGCCCACCCCTAACTCCACTAACAGGAAGAAGACTTTGCTTGCAACACAGAAGGAAATTTCTTACGGATGCGAACCGACGCGATGAAAGCTAAATGCCGACCATGTAGCCTGACGTTGAATCATCTTTTTATTTTTCCTTTGCTTTGCTTGGCGTCTTTTATTTTTTCCTTACAACACGTTTACTACGGATGTGTGTTAACGGAGGCACTGAATGGTTTTCTTTCTGGTTTATACAAACCTCATGTGCGTGTATATCTATATGTATGCTGCATAGGTACAGTGGCGTAGGAACTCCATGATTTTTAGTACAAGGACAGTAACTCTTGTCGATTTTCTTTACTTCACGATTCAACGACTGTCTTGTATTTTTTTTTAAGACATTTTTCAACACACAATTTTCCGATACAATTTATAGGCTATTTATGATTATCGAGTATTAGGCACAAATTTTATTACTTTTTTTTTTTTTTACATATTTTGACAATTATTAATATACCCTTGAGAACACCAAACATACTGGGAATAATTATTGTAGTAATATGATTAATGTACTGAATGCGAAAATGGGATCGGAATTGGACGTTATGTATAGAAAATCCAATTATTACACTGAAATTCATTCCAGGTTATGATCCAATGTAAAAATTACATAGGGCGAGTGTAGCCTCGTTGGAGTTGCAGAGTTTAATGAAAAAATTAATTAATTGAAATAATTCGTTCACCGACTTCACCGTTAGAATTTTATGGTTAAAAAATTAAACGTATTACGTCATTACCGTAAGGTGACAAGATCGTCGGAATAGTCGAACTTCCGTTAAAACTTTTCTTTAATCGTTCGTGACTGGTAATATTTTTCAAGGTCATCACATAATTCCACACTTTTCGAAGCCAAGGTATCTGGAGTATCCGGGGAGTCAAAAGCGACAAAAGAAGTCACACTATATATGTATACTTGAGAAAGTCAACGGAAGTCCATTCATTCTTGACAAAAGAAAAACTGCGTCATTTTTCATTCAATGGACATATATATATATATCTGTATCCATATATATACATATATGACTGCTAATTCATACATGTATATATATGAATTCGCAGGTTGTATACCTTTTTTTTCATTATGCAGGCGGATACTCTTATCTGTACATATCTTTCATATGTGTGTGTGTGTGTATTTTTGATTATGTATGCGTTATTAATGGCGAAATAGTTTTGAATTTTCCCGCTTAACCGCAGCCTAATACATATTGCTGTCTATAGCAAGTACAGGCAACTAATTAGTAATGGAGTGAAAATTTGGAAATTTGCTTATCCACGAAATATAATACGTGGGAGTTTGATACGGAGTAATTGACGTTAGAGCGTGGAACGTATTTGGGTATGATGACTTAGAGGGATCCGTGATATGTGACGTCATTGGATCCTTAAGGATCAGGAAGCGAGTTAACGCCAATTCGTTCTTCGTCAAACGCATAGAGGTTATGTTTCCTAGTGCTGGAGAAATTGAGTTAGGTTAGGTTAGGTTAGGTGAGTTTCCATTTTGATTGGACATTTCCTATGGGTTTCGTTATTTTCTTTTATTCTCGTCTTTTCGTCAGATGTTCCTTCTTTGAGATTAAAGGAAAATCTTTGTTCTTTGATATCTGTATGCAGCTTTGGTAAATTCCTGATTCGTTTCGTATACAGTTATATGCAAGGATTTTCTTAGGCGTGACGTGAATCGAGTAAAAGGAAATGAACGGCAAAGGATGACTTACATTTTGAACTTTCGACCGTTTAAAAGACGGATAAAGAAAAAAATTTTTTTTAATAGATTTTCAAAAATTATTTTATCCTTTTTCTTAAAAACTGAAATTACGCGACCAAATGTATTAGACTGTGGGTGTTGGATTTTTAAGAGGGATGGTAAAAATTTTTTTTTCTTAATTCGTGATTAAAGTCATTGAGCGACTGTGTGATACGAAAAATGTATTATTCTAGAAAATGTTGAATTTAAAAAAAAAAAGGGGAATTTTACTTATATTCGTATTTCGTCAACAGATACATGAAACTGTAGAAAAATCCAGGTTTTACTCAAAAATTTAATCTATTCTATTTACTCTGTGCTTTACGGAAACCAAACAGTCGTCATGTGCGAATATTCGAGTGACGCAGAACGCGAGCGAAATCGATGTCGTAAATAAGACAAATTTTGACGTTTCTACAACAAGACTTTTTTAGGTTTAAACGAAGGTAGAAGAATGGAACGAAGGATGCGTATGTCGTTGTGGCTGTTCCATTGAGTTCAACTTGGTATTAAATGTACTGTTTGTATTTGCATTAGTGTGAGTGCTGGAGCGCATTTTAGTGACATGCGTGGCGACGTACGTGGATTTCATAAAGGCTTGTGGTGACTAGGTCGATAATATGATAAGTAAAATTGGCGCCATAAGGTAAGACAACGGTGTACCAAGGTTGCGACGAAGTAACTGACCTGGTTAAATATTGACCGGGATGACGGGAATTTCTGGAACCCGAGTGCGATTATTGTTACGTCTGATGTGACGTAAGGAACGAATAATTTCGGGAAATTTTGTGTTTCGGACAACGCATTGGTTTTTTATGCTTTGTACTTTTGATTAGTTGAAAATTTATGACTATGAGTGTATAGATGATACGTAATTGGCAGGTACTTGCAAGTGACTAATGTCACGCTTAATTTCATTTTTACGATATTCACAAAATTTTATTATGTTTGTAGCGTTTATGTTGGCAAGAGTATCTATATACGTATGTTGGGCTTTTGTACCATTCGCGTCATTCAACGACTCGTTATTCTTCGTGCACGCCTATTCCTTTATTATAGTTTATACTTCAATCGGCGTATTAATATTGGTTGTATCGAAATAGTAAGAACTGATGAATTACATAGTATGGATAATTAATTAGAAAATGAATAGGAACAAATATTGAATATAAAAAGTTTAATTCTATCGGGGGCGTAGCTCAGATGGTAGAGCGCTCGCTTAGCATGCGAGAGGTACCGGGATCGATACCCGGCGCCTCCAATTTTTTTTTTGCATGAATCAATTCTATAAGTAATAATGGTTATATTTTGTTATTATTTCGTGACTTAAAGTTTGAAACATGCTTTATTTAGTAATACATATTCTAACACATCCGGTCCTATAAGCCGTGTTAAAAAAGAAAGTAAAACCACCATAGTGACTACATATTTTCGCCAACGTGCATCGTTCCGTATCTTGTCTACCAGAAACTGGTTGGAAAAGGTGGTTAGGAATTTAAATAAGAGAATGAAGACTCGACCTGGCATAAGGCAAAATATATATTCAATTATAAATGCCGATGCATTGGAATCATTAGAATTGGATGCAATAAGAGGAAAGCAAAATTGAATGCACGACATTATTCGTTTCACAATATAAAGTCTATAAATAAGCATCGATCAGTTACGAGAAGACGCAATAATAATTATTGCTTGGAAAATATTGACTCACGATTTCCAGTAGTCGCTGACGAGACGTGAAATTGAAATTGAGGAGAAATATAAAAAAAAAATGTATTAAAATTTTATTACAAAATTCCTAATAAGATGGGGCAACAGATGCAATTGACGTTTGTTTTTCCCTCCAGTCGTCACGTGTGCTGAACTTTACATTCCAAATGTATAAAATGACTAGTCAACCTGTTTTGGTATCTTCCAAATGAACAATTGATTTACATTGAAATTATAAAATCCCACAAATAAATCGGACGTCAGTTTTCTGTCTGTGTAATTAAAATCATTATATATCGACAGCACTTAATTAAATTTTTTCATTAAAATTCCTCCACACGTGCAAGAATTAATAAAAGTTGAACTGGACCTTTATTAAAATAAAAATAATTAAATTTGTTTTATAACAAAATAAATATTTATCCCATGCTTCGAACTTGCAAGTATTTAAACCATTTAAACGAGCAGTAATCAAATAATGCTTAATAACGTACGCCGGTGCACGTTGCGAGTCGATGTCGTGTCTTGCATAAAACGACGTAAATTGTATAATAATAAAAAATTATTTAAAACAAGATAAACTTTAAAGAGTTTTCATTATTTCTGCGAGCAGCAATTTCACCGCGGAATTTAATCCTAAGTCTTTTAAATTCGTGGTCGTCCTAAGGACAGCCTTCGTTTTTCACGATTCCAGTTCGCTTCTGAATCCTCACAATTTTTCCTCAATCCCCACCTCATAGACAGCTAAGAGCATAGGACGTTTCTTATCTGAAAGACAATTTTTCTACATTGCTCGTGTCTCATTGGGAATTTATATGACTTAACACTGTGTGACCTTTTGACCTACTATAGACACTATCGACAATGCATACTGCATTGCAGCTATCGTAACGATCAACAGCGACATCTACATTACCTCAGAGTTTAATCAGTTCTAGTTTAATAACTAGGAGTAAATCATACGAAGTCCCTGACCAAAACACATCCGTATTACAATGAACTACAGAACATAAAATCCCATTGCAACGGAACGCAAAGAAGCTAGGCGCGTGTCGCAAAATACAATAGACTATCCAGTATACGCTGAATGGATTAGGAAACCTGAGAAGAGCCATGGCGTCATCTGTCCGACGTCGATATAAGGACGCCGAGCGTCGCCGATGTAATTCAGTAGGAGACGAGACGACAATTGGCAAAATTCAATATCAGAATGGTGGTGAATTTCAAGGTGTACAAAAAGTCATCGCCAAACGGAAAGATCTCGGTGTACCTGGGAAAGCGAGACTTCATCGACTACCTGTCAGGAGTGGAGCCAGTAGATGGGGTCATCTTGTTGGATCAGGAGTACGTCGACGGAGGGCGTAGAGTCTGGGCCCAGTTGATATGCAGCTTCCGGTACGGAAGAGAGGAGGACGAGGTGATGGGTCTGAATTTTCAAAAGGACTTGTACCTGGTATCAGAGCAGATTTACCCACCAACGAAGAAGATGGAGGCAAACCTGAGTCGACTTCAGGAACGTCTAGTTAGGAAACTAGGAGCCAATGCCATCCCGTTCACCTTCACCTTCCCCCAAAGTGCACCCTCGAGCGTGACACTTCAGTCAGGTCCAGACGAGGCTGGTGAACCCTGTGGCGTCAGTTACTGCGTCAAGGTCTACTCCGGGGAGAGCGAGACTGACGTCACCCACAAGAGGAGCACCGTGTCTCTGGGTATCAGGAAGATCCAGTATGCTCCTACCAAACAAGGTCGTCAACCCTGTACAGTCGTCCGTAAGGATTTCTTGCTGAGTCCTGGTGAACTCGAGCTCGAGGTCACCCTGGACAAGCAGCTGTATCATCACGGTGAGAGAATAGCTGTGAACGTGTGCGTCAGGAACAACAGCAACAAGGTCGTCAAGAAGATCAAGGCCTTGGTCCAGCAAGGTATTGACGTGGTCATCTTCCAGAACGGCCAGTTCAGAACGGTCATCGACGCCGTTGAGACCCAGGACGGCTGTCCCATCAATCCTGGTTCCAACTTACAGAAGGTCGTCTACCTGAAACCTCAACTGGAGAATAACAAGCACAGACGTGGAATTGCTCTTGATGGCAAACTCAAAAGAGAGGATGGAGAACTGGCCTCCAGTACACTATTGACCTCGCCGGATGTCCGTGACTCGTTTGGCATCGTCGTGTCCTACGCTGTCAAGGTGAAGCTCTACCTCGGCGCACTGGGAGGCGAACTTTCGGCCGAGTTACCCTTCATACTGATGCATCCCAAACCGTCGGAAAGAGTAAAACTGATGCCGAGCGAGAGTCTGGCCATCGAGGAACTTAGCCAAGAGGAAAAAGGAAACGAGAACCCAAACCTAACGAAAGCCTGAAAAATGATCATCTGACAAATTCTAATCCATTTATTAACCCAAAATTATATTCTAGATTAGATAAGTTATCCACGTGAGTTTGGCCGACTTTGAAAATTCAAATAACCTAATCAGTACTTAGCACATATTTTATTCTGTAATCAAGCATTACGACACTCAATGTTGTAATTATATGTAACGTGTATGATATTAAAATACATATAAAACGCATGAGAGGCAATGACAATTTTTATTATACAAAAATTCCTAATAGATACCATATCGAATTATACCTGTCTCCATCAATTTTATAATCTGACAGTCGTTCCCGAGCCTCCCGGCAATATAAATTGTACCGAATGAATTATAATCGTTCAATTAAATTAAATTGAGTTTCGATCAAATTCACCTTCCTCCTGTTATACCAGGATAGAAATTTAATCTGACATACGTATAGGGTCGTAAGTATCTCTCGGCTGTCCTACCATTTATTCTCTAGGACGGCACACCTGTCATTATTCTTCTAAACCATGACAGGGTCTGTGGACGTCCTACGGTCTCAATTCAGTTCATAGCAATTTTATGGTTTACAATGACGGAGGAAAATATGAAAAAAATAGGCCTACAACGCTTCACATTCCTCCTTATCGTTAAGTCGTATACTTGTCTCCTTTACTCTATCGCACTCCTACCTTACAATACGGAAAAAAAAAAAAAAAAATGAACTCATATTGCACTAGGACTACGATTCCGCCTATGAAGCTTTACAAAATTGAACGTCAATTTTTTGGATAAATATTTCTGTACAAACGGATATTTTATCTGGTTAAACTGACATCCAGCTGTAAACTGCAAATAGAAAGATGTCTGCAGTAAACAGATTGAAAAATTATTCCTTATCCTTGAAAGCTTTTGAATGAAACTCAAAAGTTATAGTGCGTATAGTAAATGTGTTATCAGTAAATTTTGTGAAAAATGTGACTGAACATTTTTTTTCTCATATTTCATCATTATTATCGAGATTGTTAAACCGACAGATTTTAAGGTGTAAAATGCATCGTGGAAGCTGATAACATTTTTTGTCAAATTTTATAAAATCTCTCTCGGTGTTACAGGAGAATTCGAGCCCGAGAAATATCTTAGAATTATTTCCACGAAGCATCGACACTCCTGAGGTTCATTTAGACTTGTGATCGATCGAATGATTCCAGCAGGAGATAATCGATACTCGTTCCTACGTATCTATCCGGTTTGATGATTATCCGTAATTTGCTATGTAAAATAGGGGAAAAATAGTGACGTGATAAAATCAGAATAAATATATTTTTTTTTAATCGTCATAAAATTTAATCTCAATCAGGATAAAATACGTTATCAGCTTCGTGACTTCTAACACAGTATATGCTACACGGTTGATATGTTTAATACGACGACACAATGATTTTTGACGTCTTTAAACCACGTGTAAAATCTTACTTCGATCGATCCTTGATCTTTCGGTACTTTTGTCTGTCAAAAAAAAAAAAAAAAAATCAAGTACTTTTAAATCCGTAGATAAGGAAGTGATGAATTTTGAATGGACCGAGCAATCCTTCGTATCGAGTATTGTTCTTGACTTCCGGTACCCCGGAAGTTCCGGGTGGGAGGAGCCGTAGGAATGAAATTTACAAAATAAAAGAATCAACGCGAGCTAACAGCGACGTATAAAATTTATTTTATCGGGTTGGATTAATGTTTTAGAAAATTCATTTAATTTATTAATTGACACAACAATTTTACTGGAGACGGGGAATTAATTATTCTTGTAATTACCTAGAAATTATTAATGACCGAGTACCTCATTGTGGAAATCTCATTGGGAACTCTGAGAAATGAGAAATCTTCATCGTGGTATCAAGCAAGAGGAAATGAATCTCGACTGGGTGACGCGTTTATATAGACTCAAGTACGCAGCTGACGTAACAATCCATAAGCATCGGGCGACAATTATTGTTAGAAATTCATCTGGCCTTACTAATAACACATCGTTATATATATATATATATATATATATATATATACACATGTGAGTGCGTGTAATAATTTTACAATTTATGTGACACGTGACAGTAATTCCGGTTGATAAAAAAAATCAGGGTCTAAAAAAAAAATCTGGATCCATATCGATCACCTGACTTTTGCACGTGGGTTACGCATAAAAAAAATGTATAAAAATTCGATCTAAAGGAAATGACTATAATTCGGTATTCCAATTCAATGTTTTTTTTTTTAAGTTTATTCCAATCAAAGTTTCTGAACTATAAAAACTGACTTTATCGTAACGAGTGTCACGTGGGCTTTGCCAACTACTATTACTGCCTATGCGAGATCGTATTAGCCGCTTTCGATACAGTTTCCAAGAGAGAGGCGTGAGTCACGAGCCTTTGGCCATGACCATGCTTGAGGCCAGTGGATAGCAGTTACTTCGAATGCAGTGTATCTTTTTCGTGAGTTAAGGTGCGCCCAATACTTTTTTCTTTGATTAAGGTACTTGATTTCATTGGACTCTCTCCTTAGATTTAATTGCGTTTAATAAGTTTTTCTTATTCGTCGTTTCTTTTTTTTTTTATTGTACAAGACCGGAGTCCATTATTGCGACAAGTAATTGACAAGTAGTCAGTTTTATTATGAAAATCTTATTAGGTTTGACTGACGCAAATAAACTTGTCGTAAGACATTGAAAATCGTTTGATAGATATTTGAGTGATTTAGAAGTGAATTTTTTTTTTTTTTTTTTCCTTAGACCGTAATTTCTTGCGAGATTCTAAAACGTACCTGGAAATTTCGTGCAACGGGATATCCTTCTTTGCCATTTAATTCAAGGAGCCAAAACTTAAATCGTACTGAATTTCTCTACTTGAAATTGCAACGCTTATGAGCAAAGCGGTCACGGTTAACCTTGCAGCATATTTATGACTGTATAAACTGTTATTAGAAACTTATGGAACGGCGAGTAGATGGAGAATTGATTAATAATTTGAATAAAAAATTCTTTGCGATCAATTCAGTTTTGATTATTTGAAAAACAAAGTGTCATATTTTTTTTGGGTCAAATTTCAAGATTTCGGGGTAATCAGACAATTTTTCTTTTAATTCATGGCTGTCAATGTCACTTGGACCGCGGTGCCTACGCGGATGCTGCAAAAGGTGCTGTGGCCTGTGATTGTACGGCCTTCGAGTGCCTACGCACGTGTTCCTTGATATCCTATTGGAACGAACAGATTCTTGATTCAATTGCAAACATACGTAACAAAGTATTATAAGTATCAACGATTTGGCTGGGTTTGTCATTTCTAAATAGGAAGGAAAAGTTTTCGCGATTGGATTGGGACGTTTCTCAGATGTCAAGTGATAAGGTGACTTCGTGGAATTGAGCAGAGAAAATTTGTAACTTTTTTTTTATGGGAGGATCACGAGTACTGTTTAAAGAGAATTCTTTTTTTGGCATATATCATATTTTCTGTAGCTAATAACTGTAGGTATAATTTGAAATTTTATTTGTAAGTTACGTCACCGCGGGATAAGATTTGATTTCTTGGATAATTATACATTTTTTGAGGTTTCGGGTAAAATGATTTTCTTAGTATTCCTATGTATGTATGTATGTATTTGGTAATAGGGTTTTGGTTCACGTATCGTAATTTGGAGTCAATTTATATATAAAGATTGAAAAACAAGAATATTGGTATCGTACGTTACTACGGATCATTATTTGTGGGTTTATGAAGCACGTAAACATGCTGATTATTTGTGTCGTTGGTCAACTATGATTTTATCGTTATGCTAGTACTGGAAGACAGTGTGTCTGTTTCGTAAAGATTGCACGTTACGTATGTATTCGATCGTAGAAACAATTGTAATAAGTATTATAAAATATTGCATGACCGCGTTACTTATAGTAATGATTAATTTCAGAAACAAATTGATACCTAACAATTAGTCTCAAACTATCGTAAGATGTTACAATACCGACAAATGGTAATGAATCTTTCTTATCATATGTGACTCTACTGTTACCTTCCAGATTTTTGTTTTTATTAGTGTAGCATTTCGTTATTTCATATGAAGTTTTCCATCGGCAGTATTTTCTTGCGTCGGATGTTAAACTGCTACTGTGCATCACACCGCATTTGATGATTGTACAAAAATTGACAATCGAAAGGCTGATTACCAACAATGTTTCATCGTTAGATTTCCATGGTAATAAGTAGATGAAGAATCTGCTATATCGACTAATCATTGACCGACTATACCGACAGATGGTAACATTCTATTTACCAGCATATCGTATGTACATAAGAGTGTTGACTGGAGGTAAATGAAATAGATATCTTTGCATTTCGTTCGCTCAGTAACGGCTGAGCAGTTTATTCGGGTTAACAAAGTAATAGCTGTTTCAACTCACAGATAACAGCATTCTCGATGACGCGTCATACTGTCGGATTCGCGTGGCACGGAACACACGGGAATATTTAGTCTATTTATATATGTACAGTTAACGATAAGTGCAATATGATCAGGGAATTATCTACATTGGTGAGCTTTAGAAAAGCACTTGAGATCTGAAACGTTGTATTGTTGCTTGATTATAGGAGGGCGAAATAATATCCGGCTTTATCTAAGTAAAATTTTCGAACGAAACTCACATGAGTCACGAAACACCAGTTCAGTGATATCTTATCAGTAAAAGTTCCTATCCAGCCTATATCTGAAATCGTCGATGCATGATATGGAAGAAACAATATTTGACAATGATGTATCATAATAGTCAGGACAATAAATTTCCATAATTCCTAACAATGCTTCGACACTTACCGACAGTTAATACGTGCAACTATTCCGAAGAAGCTACCTTGACAAACAGGTTAGAGCTCTACGAGGTTATGTCAAATTTCCCGTTAGCGACAAATAAACACTACACTATCATTACATTCATAAACAATACAAGTGCTCACTTAAGTAATTATTCAATCGTCTATCACATTAAGAAAGAATCCCACGTGTGTGTCATTGTAATCAACATCACTTGTGTCACTTTATATAAAATTACAGGATGTTCACACTTCTAATTTGTCGGAGCATTCAACTTGTTGGATAAAAGCCGGCAACAGTCAAGTGTACGAAATTTGTCGTAAGGTCAAATATGTAAAGGAAATTCAACGTGCTAAAAGACGAATTCAGTATTGTGAGACGTGTCGTTATTTTCTACGGGGTGACGGAAAGAAATGTAGGAATGATACCGCGGACTTCGTTCGATTCGTGGAAGTAAATAGGTACGGAACGTGGTGGCTAAGAAACGTTGACGTATAGCAGCGACGTGACGGGACTGCGAACTACGACGTCAAACGTACTATGGAATTTCGCATTACCTTGCGCTTTTTCCAGCCCATTCCAATTTCAGCCTCGGTTCTTCATAGGGCTGAAGCATTCGTCCTCTACCCTCAAACTGTACACGTGCGCTTTCCAGAACGTGCGCGGATCCTCTGAAGAACCCACATATTACATACATATGTTGAACTATTCAAAATACGAAAAATACAAATAAGCAATTATGAACTTTCAAACTTTTAATATGTATATATATATATATATATACACACACAGTATAAAATGCATAATAAGGTATACTGTGCTTTTTATTATAAATTTACATATATATATTAATATACGTATATGCTCAATGATATTAAAATTTTCACCCAGCAATTTTTCTAATCAGTCTAAGCTGAGAATGTCGAAATTTGATAATGTCCGTGCGATCGACACTCAGTCGTTGCTATCAGCTGTCTAGTATAACATTCGTATCTTTGCACGTTATCTCCAAGATAATGAAAAACCAGGCGCGACCTAGAGCACCGAGTCGCGTACTGTTTACCGTAGAGTACAGGTGCTCGGTAGGTGAGTCCGTGAAGTTGTCCCAAAATAGTATTCAGTAGTGTCATAAGTGTTTATAGAAATCTAAATAAAAATACTGGACTTTAATTTTTTCCAGATCCAGTTGCTCTCCTCAAGAAGGACTGTAGAAAGTGTCTAACTGTAGAAAGTGGAAGTCTTAAAAGTCAACCTCACTCTCATCGAGGATATCAGGCATCATCGAAGAGGATCAAAGGACAATGTCGTTTCGTGTGTTGCCTGAGGACTTGAAGTCAGTTGCCAAATTGGAGTTGAACGAGGACGAAACTCTCTTGGAACAGGATGTGAAACATATTTTGGATTGGTTGAAAAAGCAGCCACACATTAACGCCAGGAAGGATCCTCAATGGCTGGTAGGTTTCTTGCGTGGCTGTAAGCACAGTTTGGAAAGGACAAAGGAGAAGATCGATGCTTATTACACAATAAGGACACACTTGCCTGAATTGTTTGGCGATCGAGATCCAAAGTCATCGAGAATCCAAGATATTCTTGACTTGGGGTATGTAGTCGTACTATTAATGTAACATATGTAACACACCTTTATTACTCTCATTTCTCAATGTGCCCCGCCTGTGATCGATTAGCACTTATCTACCGCTGCCGCTAACGGAGAAACCAGACAGTCCACGGATCGTGTTAATTCGAGGCGCCATCTATGATCCGAACAAATATACATTCTTGGAAGTTCTTACTGTCAATTTTATGATAATGGATCTACTGGTATTGGAGGATGATCGGTTAGTGATTCAATCATTTGTATCTTTGTTAATGAATTTAATTGCAGATAAACATGTTAATTTTTTTCTTTTTCGTTTTACGCATGCAAGGCTAGACGTTGCGGGTCAGGATACCTTGCTGGACCTGACCGGAAGTCGTGTGGAGCACGTATCGCAATTTTCACCAACCGTCATCAAAAAAGCTGTCACGTGCTTTCAGGTGGAATTGAATTTTATAATGGATGGCTTATTCGAGTGTCTATGAATGATTTTGATCCTTTTCTTTTTTACAGGATGCTTACCCCATCAGGACCAAGAGCTTGCACTTTGTTAATACGCCGACTACCTTCGATCTGGTCTTTGCTATCTTTAAGAGATTCATGAAGGATAAGCTCAAGCAAAGGGTATATTTTTTATATTTTTGAAAGATTCACTGTGATTCGCTTACTTTGGTTATACTATTCATTTTTGTACTGTCAATTTTCTAGTATATTTAAATTCTGCCTTTTTTGGATTAGGCATATTCATTACGAGCCCAGTGATATATCTTATACAATTGATTTTCTTGAATTTATTAATATGGTCTATGACAGTTAATTATAAAAAGAATTTATTATTTCAGATTAAAATTCACAGCACTGTCGACAGCCTTTATGATTATATACCTAAGCACGTGTTACCTTCTGATTACGGTGGTGAAGGACCATCAGTTGCAAAATTGACCAGTGAGTATCAATTAGGAATGATAACTGTATCATTAAAAATTATTGGTTTTCACGTCACAGATTTAGATGGAGTAATGAATTATTTTTCTAATCTCAATACCATTGTTTTAGGTCATTGGAAACAGAAGGTACTGGACAACCGTGAATTCTTCCTTCAGGATGCAAAATTCGGTGTAACAGAATCAAAGAGGCCAGGAAAGCCCATTTCCGGTGCTGATCTTTTTGGAGTAGAAGGAAGCTTCAAGCAACTTAACATTGATTAAATGTCAACTCTCTGGCTGAGAAAAAAAAATGTTCCTGCATTACGTTCTTAAAAAGAATATCTGTGGTATTAATATTATCTTTACCAAAATCACTGAGTCATTAGTTCGAGAAACGCCTATACTGAAATTGTAAAAATAGTTATCCCAGTCAAAAATCGTTATGAGACCAATTTTGAAATATTACCATGAAATCTGGAGACGTTACTATTGGACATAGAAAACAGCCTTTACCCTGAATGATACAGTTTGGACACACGTGTCTATAATGTCTCGTCAGAGGTCGCTCATTTTATGCTTCCAATATGCCAATATGTGCCTAGTCATGTATATATATATATATATATATATCACATATCCATGGGAATCATAAGAAATTCTAGAAAATCCCATGAAATTCGGTCTTGAAGTCTGCCAATTGGAGGAAAAAGATATTTGGATACATAAAGACGTTAGAAGCGGATCAAGGATGACCATTATTTCAGATAAAATCAGCAAAAGCATATATATATATATACATGCACACTAGCTGTTTTATACTAGATGGTCCATGGTGGATGGAAGGAGACGCAGTATACCATGTTAGTTACATACTACAAGAGGTAGTAGGTTGCGCCAAAGTGGAGACAAGGGATGGAAGGATCGGAGAGTAGGTGAGACTTGTCTTCGGTAAGACATTATTAAGGACGTGCTTGGAATAGCAGGCGGGGTAATTACATTATCATCCGACAGACAACCCAAGTCCCGAGTACCAACGTCGGATAGACCATCCACCCCTTTGCGCGTCCAACGCACCCTTCAGCATAGGAATACGTGTTCGATCGTAATGCGATAATACACGTGTGGATGAGGGTTGATCGTTCGTATTTCTTCTACTTTTTATTCCATTCGCTTAGGCATTTTATATCGTCCCACCCTTACGAACAAAGAGTCTTGTGGGGTGTTTATGATAATTTTCTTTATCGAAACAAAAATATTTCCATCCTTTATAATTACAGGGTTAACAATAATTTTAGAAGATCTAATACTGGGGGCTGTTTTTTTATTTTTAATAAATTTCAAAAAAGGGGGTGGAAAGGCATCGCTCGTCAGCCATGATGACGATAGGCGTTTAAATTACATCAGCCCTTTCTTCAAGGGTTGTATCTACGTGCGAGATCTGCCCCAATGCAAATTTCACATGTTTTGGGACCAAGGCGTCGCGACGCTTGTATCCAGATGTATACCGATGTACGTGTGGGTGTGTATGCAAATTATCCAACGTCCCCACACACGTCCTAGCATCCGTCGATGCTATCTGGCTTCTCTCATCCAGCTCGAGCCCATTGGAGAACGCGGACTAGGGAATAATTTGAATAAGAAAAGTTTCGTCTGATTTTCGTCGCGCTCAGAGACCTATGGATTCTTGGAGAATCAAGTGGAATGGGCGATGAAGCCTGAAGATTGGAGTTTTGCGGATATCCGTTAGATCTTCGCAAATGCGTTTCCAGCGCTGCGTAATTATCTTTTTTCCTTCTTTTTTTTCACCCTCTTGCTATCCTTGGAAAATGTCAGTCTATCTTTGGTTCCTACATACATACATATATATATATATATATATATATACTATATACATATCTTGATGTACTTCCTTGCACGAATCGTCATTGTACCAATCCAAACGAAACCAGTACGTTCGATCCTCATGTATCAATTTCTTATATTTGTTTCAATGAGATTGATTGATACGCAACAATGACCCAGTGTATCGAAGTGACGGCCCACGCATGATTTTCCAAAAAATAGGTATTAATCTTAAAAAAATGATAAATCATCCCCATTCTTCCTTTGAAATTTCCTTTTTCAGTATTTTATTGATTTTCATACAAATGCTAGATTCGTCTTATGAATTGCACATAACTTTTACATAATCCTGTACAACATAACCAAAAAAATATTACAGTGAAACAACACAACATTCGTAGGCTATATAATTTAGAGAAAATTTTGTGGCGCGACGACATAAATATTCTGTAAATTATTTAACACGTGACACGATCTCTCTTCGCCTGTACTTTCCGGCCTAGGTATATGCTACAGTATGATACACTATGGTATAGTACAGTATGGAATACTATAGACTGTGTATGGTTAAGTTAAGAACCCTCGTACGTACTTTCCGTTCCGTTTGATTTCTCTCAGGGACTATAACGGCTGGCGCCCCCTAACCCGGACCGCTGGCCTAACCAAACCATCCAGTTACGTTTTTATTCTGCTAGTTGGCTCGCTGCCTACAACTGCCTACCTTTCTGCCCTCATGACTTACCAATGAAGCCGTTTCGCTAGTGGTACATATAGTACAGATATATCTACCCTGTAAGGACGCGGTTATAGGAATCCCCTTGTATAGACGGGTACATAATGTATATTGAGAAAAAAAAATTATGAAAAATTTACCTCATCACATTTTTTCTTTAAAAATGTTGAAAATATTGTTGCACAATTTTTATAAGATACTTTTGTCGGTGACTGTCATTCTTTTTTTTTAATTCGGTTAACGGGTTTTGGTTTCTAAGGGGATAATTTATCATTTTATTTGTACCGTTCGTACCTGCCATTCGATCTCTCTTGAAAGTATGACGATTGACTAATGGAAATTACTGCTAATTGTTAGAAAACGTTCCAATTCGAGGTCGTTTTAGAGGTCTGGCGTTTACGGAGTCAACGCGTCACTGTAATACAATTTAACGATCGGTGGCTTTCGCGAGAATTATTTTCTTCCTTATTGGACGGAAGTACTTGGAGAACATTTTTTTATTATGATTCTGTGATTCTGCGATCTGATACCTTGTTAGGCAGCGTTCATAGGCGATCGTAGGTTAGGTTGACCGTGGCGGTAATCTTTGGTTAAAAATTAATAAATCGATCGCGTTATCTTGTCAATTCGATTTGATAAGAGGGATTACGAAATATAATTACCGGAATGATGATAAGTAAGGAAAAACTACAAACTTTATCCGTTAGTCGCGAGGTGAATGGTATGCAAGGAGAACTGATGGACAATAAAAGAGAATTATGAAATAGAATGGATGACCTTGATGCATAGAGATATTATTGATTAATAAAAACAGGTTTGATATATCGATTATATCGATCAGATGCAATTCCGAGGAATCGATTATTTAAAATGAAACAATCCTTATGTCTAATGTTACTTTACACCGTCATTACGTTAAACTCCGTATTCTCGTCTGGTCCATTATTAATGGGAAAGATGGCGCCACCCTAATCCTCTTCAACTTACAATTAATTTTCCCAGAGGGAAGCACCGGCAACTTGCTAGTTTTACCTATGGCCTTGTAAACCAGCCTTGATCTCGTGTTGTAATTTTCGCCGCTTCTGCCATCCACCATTCTACGCAGGATCTCATTTACTTAATTTAATTCATCGCTCCAGATCGTTAATGTACTTATCCGTAAGATTATTTCCTTATTATAACTTCAATACCCAGTGATATATTATATCCGTAGATATATCGATTGGTCCGATATAACTAATAATTATTTTACTCGTCAATACATTGTCGTAAAATTATGTCAATCAGTATATACATACCTATATCGTAATTTGATTATTATAATAAATATATTAATACTTCAAGAACAAATATGTATACAGTTTTACACTGTATTTGCGTTTCCTATAACGCCATATGGAACTTTACCATAGGCTCTGCTCCTATGGTAACTATTTACCGACCGAGAATCACGAGACATTTTAGATGAGTTAAATGCTAGCTTATTGGACGAATACTAAGAAATAGTTAGAGGAAAACATATAGCTGACATATTAGGGCACACCTTGAACTCTATGTAGTATATATGTATACACACGATAGGAATGCATTACATACCACGTGAGATGTTTGGAGCGAGGTAGATGTGTTACTTTTTTCACTCTTTCCATGTTACTAGGAAATCCTATGTATGTCATTCAGGCTGCTTTGTAATTTACGTATTTTACGTTATACGAGTCTATAGACATTTTATGCTAGGACGAATAGGCTGTATTTTCGTCTCGCTCGCTGAAATTTGTCAAATCATTTATTTTTATCGAAAAAACATCTTCGTCGCTAACACACATAATCGTCACATTGAATGCAATGGTATTCGTGCGTTTTAATAAATGTCGATGTTGCGCAATTCAAAATGAAATATTATTCCACGGTCGAGAAACAATTTTTCTTGACAACCCCTGTCAACGTCACGTGGTCAGACTGCGTTAAAAATCAGCCGGGCGTAATTTAGGTGTATTCAAAAATTTCATAATCAATTCTAATTGGCCCTTATTTATTCTATTTCCTATTTAAATACACACAAATATCTGCGACAATGTTACGTCACGTCCGATTATCCGTATTCCCTCTAATTATATACAAAACATATTTTTAACTGTATCTAAAAAAAGAATTATTGTCCCGTGCTTATGGGTAAACGTACATTATATTTTTATCGCCAGCATACGCTTTACATTTATAGTGCGATAGCGACGGCGCTTAATAAATAATATAAATTTTATTGATGCTCGCAGCCACGAATAAAATTATTGATATATATTTCTTATCGTTTACCGTTCAAAAAAAAACGTATGAATACGTTTAAGTATCTTATAACGTTACGCACAGTACACGTGGACGGACGTGTTGTCAATTAAAGACATTTTCAACGTGTGCGAAATGCTGGAGGTAACTGTTATGCAAATATTTTGCAAATTTTTGTCAACACGGCACAACACTACTCCGAAATCATAAAATCACGTGGTCGTATCTGGACGATGTGCTAAGTTAAAAAAAAAATTCCAGAGAAGGTATCGCAAGTAAAAATCAATTTTGCCGATGTGCAATAACAATTCGCATAAATACGTAATGACGATCGTCACGGTTTAGAAGGACGAAAAACGTTTACGCCTAAACCGTATCATGCAGATCAAATTGGTTTTCTTCGTATTGAACGATACAATGGACCATATGCGTATTTATCTATTTAAGTTATATATAGTATATTATATATATATATATATATATTATATATTTTTATAAATATATATATATATATATATTTCAGAGAACGTACGTACGTCGTCAAAACGCTAATTCAGTTGGAAAGTGTCTGGGACCTACTGAGAGCTTCGAACTGATTTCTCATGAATTCTATACGAGTTTGCAATTACCAGTTTCCGGATAGTCTGATCTTCTCCCATGGGTAGTAGCAACTTCCTGTGGACCAAGGAGAAACTTCCGTTTCGTGAATGTACCGCGAATGTATATAAACTTGAATTTGCGAATTAAGGCAATCTCCATTGCAGCGACAAACGCGACGGTCGTTTCGATTTGATCGTGCTGGGTTGTTCAGTAAAAATTGAAAAAGTCACGTTCAAGTATTCAATGTACATTCGTTAAATCTTTATAATCGACGTATGACCCATTTTGGCAAATACATCCTTGCGGCTAAAAACGTTCACCAGGCTGTAACAAATTTATTAATTAACCTTGGGGCATATATATATATATATATACACATTGTGGAATTTCTTTCGAAAGTCATTTATAAAATTCTACCGTCACTTTACTTACTGCAGCATTCATATATCTGTATTTTAGATATAAAAAAAATTATATTGCTATACGGTTATATTTAATTTTTTTTTTTTTTAAGATTATTAAATTCCGTCCTGGTCAATGACGTTTCTGCGAAAATTTTGCAACGGGTTATTGACGTAATCTTACTCGATGCAAAGTTGTTCAACTATGCGTAAAATAATGGCGATTCGAAATGCAGTAAAATTGTTTGACAGAAAAAAGCACGTGTTGTGCGGCGAATAAAAAAAATTAATGAAACCACGTGTAAAGGATTGCTTGGGTCTTTTATGTAAACTGGTAAGAGGAACGACAGTGGACTGCTGACTCGAGCAGTCGTACGATATTTTCTCTCGATTGTCCAGCGACAATATCGCGTAACTGCGAACACGCCATAAGTGCTATAACGACTACTTTTTTTTTTCCCCTCTCAAATTTACGTCTATGCGTACTTTCCCCCCTTTTTTTTCATTTTACCTGATTCAACCTATTTTTCTCCCGCAATGAAATTTCGTTAGTTATCACTTTTTTTCTCCTTTTTTTCTAATCGACGTCTTATTTTCTCTTGGACGGAAACCAGATGGGCGCACAACCCTTTCTCTACGTACAGCTGCACCCTTAATTGCGGGGCTGCTTAGCAACTGTATACTTTTTCACGATCCGTAAGACACGTTCGTAATTCCCATCGAGCGACAAAGTCGCTCGATACACTTTTAATTAAGATTGCGACGGTCGCCGAGACTGAACCGAGCTTAAGGCGTGAAATTGTAATCGAATCTGAGCTTTGGGTCGTCCGACGTTCATGTTCTAGACGAAGACTGCTATAAATTATAAAAAAAAAAAACATAAAAATACAAAGATAGACCCAAAGATCAATATGGACCATTAATGAGAATAATAAAATTTGTAAATGGTCATTGTGAAAAATAAAAATTTAATCGTCACTCCCTTATGCGTTACTTAAAGGATCATTTTTTTTAAGTATAATTTACATACATTACTCAATAATAATAAAATAATAACCCAACGACGATCTACTGTCTTCCGAGAATTTTGTGATTTTTTCCCGCAACTGTGATACCTCCTTATAATTACGTGTCTGTGTAAACGCGAATTATGGTTATCCCGAATAATTGATCTTCGAAGGGATAATTATTCGGTGTTATTTCAAGTTTTATGTGTTTCAGGTAACGACTAATAATAATAATAATAATAACTACGTATCAAGCTAAGCGCAACAGGTTATTTTCCAATTACGATTCCAGTGGCTAATGTATCTGTTATTTTTCAAAAATTCATATACGCAATTTACGAGAGTAACGTTGCTCGTGAGTTACGAACAATTACTTTGACATTTCAATAATACGTTACCTGCCATTCAATTATCCATCATAAGACGTTCAGGTCCATTCGTAAATCTATTACTTTATCTCACAAGATAACTAAGATTGCGTAATAACGATTTTAAGAGGAGTTTAGCATCTACGTGGATAAATTAAGAATATCGAATAATCCATTTAACAGGTATTACATCTGCGAAGGCCAGGAGTACACAAAAATTCAAACACCTCAAGATCAATGACGCAATACAAAAACCATACCAACAACTAAAAACTGACAGGTGCGAACGATCGAACAATATTTGATAGTTGAAAAAAAAAAAATAAAAAAAAATTGCGTCGTAATATAAACGAAAAAAAAAATTACATGCATCTTACTCAATTTCAATTTCCACATGCAATGACGATTGAGAACATTTTTTTTTTCACTATGTTCCATTCGATCTAGAAATTCATTTGTTACGTTTCCAACGGTGGCAAATGCTTCATCATGCTTTTGCTATATGTTGCTCGTGTTACGTAATCTTATTGCATGGACAATAGGAACTGTCCTATTCGACATGGCTAGTACCATTGTTAATAGTAGTCAATGATAATCAACACGTGGAATAAACAAATATATATATATATATATATATATTGAAATGGCAAATGTATTGCAATTTGAAATTTTATATATATATATATGATACGGTGAAAGCATGAAATATGACTGATTCGCTAGACGTGATTTGCTTAACTGTTCGTTCCTTTTGCTTTACTTTCAGCTTTGGCCCCCTCGAGCCCAATTGATTTTGGCAATTCAATCTCTTTGAATTTATCGAGCAATGCGATATCGGTTGCACAATACGTTGCGATCATTGTTTATTATTATTTCGAAATTACGAACAGTTGAATGCAGGATAAATATCTTTGCGCAATTAAGTAATTAGTAATTCTACGTGTATTGTGCGTGCACGCTCGATTGGATATTGAATGCATCAAGAGCGTAGGGAGTGGAATTAATCGAGGTTATAAAATGGATTGAATTGCGTATATTGTCAATGAGGACTGTCGTCACCATATAAAAAAATACAACAATCGGTATTGATTGTACATCGATCGTTGGTGTCGTACGTAAAAGTAAAAAATTTGTAGCCTATATTTTTCATTGAATACGAAATAAATGACGGCCCGATGGAATTGCTGGATTTTATGAAAATTATAGGTATTTTATCCAGTATCGATAAAATTAATGAAATTTCGAGCGTTGTGACGTTAGAAAATTTTTTAATGGAATTTTTAATTATTATGCGAATTGTTGATATCATAGTTTCTCTCTATAGAATTATATATATATACATACAACTGCAAGGTTAAGTCGCGTTAATTATCATATAGCTTATTTGTATTTTCTTAATCGACAGTCTTTCTCGGTAGTAGCGTTTTGATTTTAATGACACGATAATATCTGCCACGAAGTTAATCGCTGTATTGATAATGTATAAGACCGTCTTCATAATTAATATCCAGGTAAGCAGCAATGAAAATTGAAATAAGACGGATGCAATGAAATATTCTAGATATCAGCTATACATATACATTGCATCTATTGATAAATCAATATATACCTGGCAGAACTGACAGAAGCGTCCAGACGTTATTAATTGTCAATGCAATCTCTAGCAACCTGAACAACTGCATTAACGCTGTTAGTAATAAAATTACCCGCGAGCGTCTGGTATAATTTTGATATGAGAAAAGGTCAGCCGGTAAACGGAAGCTGTGACCATGAAGCGCGTGTAGTAATAATGAATAATTTTGAAAAAATGAAAAAATGATAAAATCGAGATAATAACGGTACAATATATGTATACTAATAATATATAAAAATCCATCGAGTCACATGACACCATATATGGTCGTAACGATGAAAATTGCATCGCGTGAAAAGTTTACGAGAAAAACGATAAAATTTTCGTAAAAAATTTTACCTCGTACGAAGTTTTCATCCCAAGGGAAAATAATTGGGCTACGGTCGACTTTCAAAATCTTTCAATGTTTCAGACTATAAAAATCGTGTCACGTACTGTAGAGCGAGATACTGCGGTATCGTAAAGCGTGTCGTACCTACTTTTGTACGTTCGACAAGAAGAAGGTTAAGCCGTTAACCCTGGTTGAAATTAAGGCGGGAAATTTGAAAAGAAGTATTCGCGTATACGTGGGATTTTATGGATGGTGAAAAAATTTTTTTTTTTTTTTCAAACAGTAAATGTGACAAGTTTCTATACGTTTCCAGTGGTCCATGTGCGACTTCCGATTATATCGTGTCTAGGTGGGTCGAGGTCTTCCGGGTGTTGTGCTCGCGCTGAGTTTTAAGTGGAAAAACTGAAACTATGATTTCTGTCGATCGTGTCGCCAGGTTTAGAACTTCTGTAAAAAAAGTGTCTGTAACCAATTTAAATGAACCGCGTCCGGGCGCGTTACGGCCGCAGCGGAATTTCCGCTCGGTCGATCACGTACCAATCTCCGGTTCTATTTACCTTTTATGTAACGAAAATGGCTTCGCCATCCGTTCGCGTTTTTACGTATTGCGTAACCCAAATGTCACGTACGAAAATTCGTACGATCGCACGTTGTTACTGTCACTGTGGTTTTCTATGGAGACTGTACCACGATATAAATAAAAAGTAATTTGTCTTCGACACGATATTGATTATTTTCTTGCACTTTGTTTTCTCGTCATCTCGCACATAACGACCATAGCAATACCTATGGGACATCTAAAGTCACCATGGGACGGACAATAATTATTTTTATTATTTAGGTAAAATCTTATTATGTCACAGAATTTCAATACCGCACACATTACCCGTGTACTGTTACGCTGAAACTAATTATTATTGGACTTCCTAATTAGACTAGTGATGAACTTCCGTTGGGTTTACGTCCTCGTGACTCGTCATACGTGACACTAGGAACAACGAAACCAGTCGTACCATTAGTTTTTTATAAAAAAAATTTTTTTTTATCAAATCCAAAATTTGGTCCAATTTGACAATTAGTCGAAGACTAACAATTTGTTATATAAACAATCATGCCAAAATCTCTGTGAGATAACAGCTCGTATTTTTCACATGGGCGATAAACGGGATTACAGAATTTCGTCGTATTTGGGTAAAAGATAATAAAAGCGCCCTACGACGATTTCTGTTCAATCAGTAATCAAACAATTTGGGCGAATAGCGTATTTCAGTGTACCAAGTAGGCGCAGCTCGTGAAACTTTCGGTCGTTAATAAACGATTGATTGTCCATATATATATATATATACATATATACACACCGATCATACGTGTGTGGATCGGTCACGTAGAGCTCGTAAAAAGTCTTACCCTGTCGGTGACACCCTACGATTTCTCTAGAGTTCCTGATACCTTATGGAAACAAAACGTGGTTGAGTAGCGGCTATCACGGATTTATACATCGGCCATTTTGATATTCAATACCTATAGGTAATATCGGGCGATTGAGTAATATATAACTATAAGGATCGTATCCTAAGGTATTATCAGGCTGAGCTTGTGCAAACCCTTATCAGACGTTAATAAAACGACACCAGGCCTGTAAATGGTGATAAGAGCCGATAATAAAAAAAAAAATGAAATTTATCCCCCTCTTTGTCGATATTCACTACGACATGTAGTCTCTGTATTGATTTGAGTGGTAAAAAAAAAAATGACAATTTACCCAACAGTCGGCATGTGCAAATAAATCATTCAACGCGGACGGCTCTAACTCGGGTCTCAAAAGCTCTTTGCGAGTCCCACGTATGTCTGAGATAGCGTCGACCTTGGAGACTCGTAAAGAGAGAAAAGGAAATGGCGGGGCATTAATTCCCTAAAAAGCATCGTCCGTCTCTCTCATTAAATGATTTACCTTGGTCATAAACCGCGTACGATCACTGTGAACGTCTTATATCGTCCACCACACGTACGTCCGAGCATCCGTCCATCCGTCGTTCCATACGTCAGTTCGACGATTTTCGTCGCAGAAAGCTCGAGTCACGTATATACGCAAGCTTCGAATAAATGAAACATAGGACAATCGAACAGGTAGGCGTGGATGGATGCCGTCGGGTCTTGGGTCAAGAGGTGAGGTGGTGAGGAAGGCTTTGGGAGCTTGCGACGAGGAGTAGAAGCCAATAGCAGCCGCAAGCTCGACCCGGTTGGCCAATGGGGTACGAGCTGTAGATGACGTGACGTTTGGGGGTTGGGTCAGGAGTCAGTTGTGAGGGAGGGTGATCCGCCCCCAATCGTTCGTCAACCGTCGGAGCTTGCAAGCTCGCAAATCCTCGTAGATGCGCGTCCATGTGCCGCGACGCCTGGAGACGCGGTTACAGACTCCTCGGTCCTAGACGCTGATGCAGCTTCGATCTATGCTATAGAGACGCACGTCATTGAAATAACAATTCAATCGAGGCGCATTGACTGTGCTTGCGAGCTTAACGACGTCACGTGACGTATGTTACTATGTATAATGTTTTGTAGGTGTATAAAAAATTTTTCTTCATTTTTTATACCGTCCAACCAGGTGGATCTTCTGACGATGATTAGTGCTTTTGGAGTTATTAATCAATCTTTTACGTTGATTAGTAATTAGAAACGTACGCCCGCATTACTATAGAAAAGAACGAGGGTCCTTTTTTTTGTATCTATGTATATACTATACTGTACAAACGAGAGAACAGGTACTGGTGTTGTATGTTGGACTTGATCATTATGCTCGAAGTAATCGTAGTCTATGACGTTGGCATTGCAAATCGAGTAAATTAATAGTTCGATGATCCGGGTAATCAGGATGATTTCGTTGGATGTGTGTGATGTTATGATATTCAGGACACGTTCTTTCTCTCTGGTTGGTCACACTGGCTGATCGATAATAACTTGCCATTCGGGACAAGTGACGATCAGAACTTCCGGTTTGTATGTTTTCAGATTGTACCGTGTCTAGTGTCTGCTTGCGTATATATGTGATATTGTACGAATTCGGCCCTGAGCAATTCTACGAATGTTCAAAACTTGCGTCATCCTCATGGTACCGTGTGACGTCAACAGCAACGTTTTCACTTTCGTTTTCATTGCACATTTTATGGCGACGCTGACATTATGTCGCTTATGATGTTTTTCTACGCCTCGTTGAGAATTGGACATTGAAGATTTTAAGGACATCGCGCTATGTACGTGGATAATAAGTTCAATAAGGTCAGTTTTCATGGGAGCGACAAAATAATATGTTTGCCAGAGTAACCGTACTGTAATAATTTTTTTTTTTTTTTTTTGAAAGGGGGGGAGCATCTGTCATATTTTATGAATTTTAGACATTCTTTTGCCTTATCTTCATCAACGTGTTACGTGTTGCTAGATGGACGTACGATTCGTGCTAATTTCACGTATAAGCAGAAACAGCGATAATTGCCGAAAGCTAATTATTTGCCGAACCTTTTAACGTGGCTTCGCATAAGACGTCGTTGATTTGTACTAGACAGTTGTTTGAACTGGTCAGGCAAGTAGCAATGAACTACGGAACTATTTGGTAGAAGCCGTACGAAGTGCCTATGTAATTTATCATATTTGAATAGTTAGTATTTATTACGTTTTTGTTAACTAAATTTCGTCCCGTCATTGTCCGATGATTTATGTGTAGTACAGTAACCTATGATTGTGACGTCATATCTGTATGGCTTGAAGCACGTGTTAATTCGTGATAAATAAACGTGATTCTTTTTTGCAAATATTAATTGGAAAATCATTCGTGGTTAACAAAAGTCAGGATATTCGAGTTATTCGGCAATCAAAATCTTTAATATTTATGACACGAACGAACGTCTTAGAATTTCCATTCGTCCTCCTGTGATTCCTCGTGCGTTTACAACCAACGACAAAGACCTTGATTGCGACTACTGGACTGACATTCCGCGGCGATTTTCTTGTGGTTTAGTTACAGTGTCGGTTTAACGCATTTGCTTTGCGTTTAACGTTCAACTGACCTCGGCAATTACATACCAGAAATTGCATATGGTTTCTGTATATCCTAAGAGGAAGGAAACGTTGCTGGTATTAATAATCCAAAATTGTATTTGCATGTATAAAAGTAATTTCACTCGATCACATTACGATCAGTGCCTGATACTTGTTATAATAAAAGTTTATTTACTTATCTGAAAGCGAATAAATTCTTAGATATCTTGTCGGGTACCAGGGGAAAGTTTATCACGACAGTTGCACTATTTAATGCAAAAAGTAACGTCCTGTGTAACAATTGAGGGAATAGAACGAGAGCAGACAGACAAGTACTTGGAATATCAGGCAGGTTTATTGGTTACGTAAAAATTTGGATATAATTTCATTTTTTTTTTATTTCTTGTGGTTATGGACAAAAAATTACACAGATATCCACGTCGCACGTTGCGGTTACTCTCGTAGT